>JASAND010008717.1:0-19096 GCA_030248195.1 Trissonchulus latispiculum
TATGTTTTCTGAACCGTCATGGCATGAACTTTCTTTTGGTTGAAAGAAAATTTTTTAAAAATTAAAATTCATCAAAAGAAGCCGATTTTTTAAGTTTTGAAGGATCAGTAGAAGCCACGAACTAGCTGGTCGGTGGAAAATTAGCACATGTCCCAAACATATTGAATCCCGAATATCAGCTGATTTCGTCAACAATTGCGATAGTTATTCAATTTTTTCGATTTTCAAAATCCTTTGATCTTTGCCGCTTTTCCAACTTTGACTGGCTATTACTCGCGACTCACTCAATGCAAAAAATTTTAAATTGGATTTTCAGGACCGCTTACGTGACAGCTTTCATGTGATATATGTGGTTTTTCAAAATTTGAAAATCGATTTTTTCGAAAAATACCACTTTTTGACCCAAAATTTCGACAATGCGAATCCAGCAAAAGTGGGTAAAAATAACATTATCATAAAGTTTAATCTGAGCTGAATCCAACGATATAAAGTTTTCGTGGCTACGACTTATATTGCATCCGCAACGAATTTTTAAACAATTTCGCTTTTTAGCCGGTTTTTGGCTAGTTTACACTATTTGCGGCAAATCAATCAATGCACAATCACAACTTGTCAGAAATCAGCTGAAATAGGAAATTGTTTAAAAATTCGTTGCTGGGGCAATTTAAGCCGTAGCCACGAAAACTTTATATCGTTGGATTCAGCTCAGATGAAACTTTATGATAATGTTATTTTTACCCACTTTTGCTGGATTCGCATTGTCGAAATTTTGGGTCAAAAAGTGGTTTTCGATTGTGAAAAGTGAAATCGATTTTCAAATTTTGAAAAACCACATAAATCACATGAAAGCTGACACGTAAGCGGTCCTGAAAATCCAATTGAAAACTTTTTGCATTGAGTGAGTCGGAGTAATAGCAATTCAAAGTTGGAAAAGCGTCAAAGATCAAAGGATTTGAAAATCGAAAAAATTGAATAACTATCGCAATTTTTGACGAAATCTGCTGATATTCGGGATTCAGTATGCTTGGGACATGGGCTAATTTTTCACCGAACGGCTAGTTCGTGGCTTCTAGTGATTTTTCAAAACTTAAAAAATCGGCTTCTTTTGATGAATTTTAATTTTTAAAAAATTGTTTTTCAACGAAGAGAAAGTTCATGCAATGACGGCTCAGAAAATATATACATTGCTGCAGCAAAAATGTACCGGTACTTCAGTATAAACAAAACAATTTCGCTCCCTACATTTTTTGGTCAGACCTTAGAATGGTTGTTATCAAGAGTACAGAATTGCACTATTATTAAGAATAAGAGTAAGCCACTAGAGGGTTTCTCTTCTTGGCATTGCGTAACGGGGCTCCGCCCACAATACGCGAATATTCCCCCGTTTGGGTGGTGGGTCGACCAAATCGACAGCGCATACCCACCTCCGTTCGGTGGGGGGATAGCCAAAAAGAGGTCCCCGTTTGGTTGGGGGGGGGGTAGCAAACAGCCAATCAGATTGCAGAATTGTGATGTGGATCGGATCGGCAAAATCTATCCGATCCACGATCCGGAGGTCGGATCGGATCGGATCGGATCGGATCGGTAGACCTGCTGGATCGGTCCGGATCGGATCGCTTGAATCAGGCGGATCGGCGATCCGACATGATACCCAATATATATCACATAAAATTGTACCGTACCCAACGCATATTTGTGACTGAACTTGACTTCGTTCACTGCACTGTTTGGTGCTTACCTTGTTAGTCCAATATTTTCCTTCTAGCAACCAAACTTGTTTTTGGTTTTGAGTCCCTCAAGCTGAAGCATTCAGTAGGTAACAACTTATTACAGCAATCCAATACTTTTACATACTACATAATTTTATGCAATGCATCTGCCATCTGGCATCGAAGTGTAGAGGCAAGATCCGCTGTTAGTATGCTGTAGTAATGAAAAATGAATTAATAAATGAATTAATGCATAACTCTCTGTACCTAATGTTGCTTACTGTAGTCAGAATTTCGGAGTGTAGTTTTGTGGTTGGACTCTTTGTGGCTTTATTCCAAAACCCGAAGGAGTCAGACTCACTGTTCATACAAAATTTACTTCCCGCAATGGTTTTAAAAGCTTTTAGTCTGTTTTCCCTGTGCAGTACAAGCTTCAAATTCAGTTTCCGAGAAAAATTGATGTAAGTTGGATCGACCATCCAAAAAAATTACAACTTCAATTTCGGTGCCTGGAACATCAAGTTAATAAATTTTACTTCAAATTGGAATTGAATCTCAAAATTATAGTTTTAACGGATATGTTTAATTTGTATTATCTTAAATTGATAATCATAGGTTAACGCGGGGGGGGTCTGTGGGGTCCAAGCCCCTCCAACCCGGACAAGGTACAAGCCATACCGCCGTCGGGGACAAGGGGTAACGAAAAAATGGCCAAGGGATAACCAAAAATAGCCGGAAAAATTTTTTTCAGTAAAATTTTAAAAAATTTGCGGCTTCGCTGGAATTTTTTAACTAAAATGTTTAATTTTTTTGGAAAAATCGGACAAAATCTTGAAATTTTTTCTAATAATGGAAAATTTTTTGCAAATTTTGATAAAAATTGCAAATTCTAATAAAATTAGCGTTAATTTTTCGAAAAATGTTACAAATATATTCTTGAGGTACAAGCCTCCCTGAAAATTTTTGTTCAAGGTACAAGCCCCCTCAAAATTTTTTGGGGACAAGCCCCCCCAGGACCCGACCCTATGTTAATGTATGTTGATAATGTTAAATTTGTATTATGTTAGTAGGCAGGCCGCGATCATCATCTGCCTCACTATTTTGAGTAATTTTACTTCATTTGCTTAATCTATGTAATTTTGCACAAATACGCCTTAGTATTTCGGAAGGGTAAAATGAAGAAATTTTAGTGAAACTAGTATGTGTGATGTGTTTGACAAGGCAAAAACAGACTTTAGATCTAGTTCCACTTAGCTTTTTGAAGAAGTCATTTCGGATCGCCGGATCGGATCGGATCGGGTCGGATCGACGAATAATTTTGCTGGATCGGATCGGCTAAATTTTTAGCTGCCGATTCGATCCGATCCACATCACTATTGCAGAAACCCCCCCCCCCTTCGTTTGGGGGGAGGGGGTTTAGCAAAGGATTACGGTGGTTTTTGTTCTAATCGAAAATGGGTCCTCGCTTGGAGGGTCACAAAAGGTGGTCCCCGTTTGGGAGGGGGCCGCGAACAGCCAATCAGATTGAGCCAAACTTAGCCTGCTTGAGCGCCTCCCCCCCAACGCGAACCTCTTTCAGCGACCCCCCAAACGGGAACCACATTTGGCTACCCCCCCCCCCTCAAAACGGGGACCACTTTTGACTACCCCCCCACCAAACGGAGGGAGCTACCTGTCGACCCACCCCAAAACGGGGTAACATTCGCGTATTGTGGTCAGAGCACCGTTACGCAATGCAAAGAAGAGGAGCCGTCTAGTAGCTTACTCTTCTTCTAATATATAGAAGAAAATCATGGACTCTTGTTGTTGTTTTTCATGACACACTTGCTGCCAGTCCATGACAGGTTTATCATGCTGGAGTCGATGCTTGCTACATAATCCCGCATTATTCTAGTTTTTCCGGTTTTTTCGAAGATTTTGCATGGTATCCTTTCTAATCCGATAAAATAAAAATAGTAATTCTCCACCAGTAGTATTGATAACTAGTAGTATTAACTCGGAGTGCAATTGTTATTGATTTTACTTATTGTTTTAGTATGTATTTATTATGTAGTAGATCAGTTCAGTTTTTCTTCAGTGAGAATCGGCTTCGAGAGAATCGGCTCATTTCTTGAGCTTATCGACGGCCCCTGCTTGCAGCTTCTTGTTGAAAATCAGCCTGCCCATTGTTAGCATTATTTTCAAAATTTTTCTGATAATCTTCCGCTGCGTCATCGCTTTCTTTCTAAAATATGAAAAATTTTATTTGCACTATTTTACAAATTTGCACACTGAAAAATAAAAGTCGATGCCTAGGATTTGATGATAAGCAGGCCAGCTATTGCTCAATGTCCCTCCTGACTAAAATTGGTCTGGTGTTTAGCCTCATCCACCTCGAAAAGCATAGGGTGTGGTGCGGAGGGAAAAATCACTGTTCAAAGGCTATAAAGCATAAAGTATGCATGGTATATAAAAATTAAACAATTAATAAACAAATAATTAAACATTTGAACAATTATATAACAGTTAATTCGAGACGTGAAAAGTCGAAACTATAAGTAAAAAACTTAAAAAATTGTCCAAGGCTTCAATCTGATGCAAAACTTGAGTTGACTCATTTATGGCCGTGAGCTCTATCCAGTCAGCAATCCATTGATGATCAACTGATCAAGACCAGACCAGTAGATTTAGCTGATTTCTTTCTGAGTTCACGAAAATGTGTATATTTCACACAAGTATCACCGATAAAGCCAGTGTGGTGTTCACAACGGTAACACCATCAAAATGTTTGAATCAGGCAACGATTTTTCCACCATCATCTAACTCTTTCCGGTTAGATCAGCCTATTTTTCCTTAGGTTGAATATTAAGGGGTTTAAAATTTCTGCACTGTTCTGTGCTGTCCGCAGCATCGTTAGCATTATAGTTTATTATTTGATGTACACAATTGCGCATTTATAACATATAACACATTGTAATATGCGAACTGTTGGTACGGTTGTGAGGTTACGTGCGTATAGAATAAACTACTCTATCGAACCTCAGTAAAGATTGCTAGATTCGAGGTCAGTGTGTGATGTCTAGGCTTTAGTCTAATCAGAGAAAAGGGAAAAGCGAGTATGTCGTGAATACTAAAATTAGTCCTACGCGACCGCTGCCTATTCTATGAATAAAAATAGCCACTGAACAATTTACTTTTCGACTACAAAATATGGAACGCACCAATTTCAGAGAAAAGACATAAACACAGTATAAACAAAGAACAGCAGAGAACTAGGGGAGGGCGTTACCGTCTCCCCAACACTACACCTAAACCACTTACGGGACGTTTTCTCGCCTAACTGCTTGATGATGAAACCTATCACGAATATGCTGCACATAAGTCAGGGTCACGCTAGCTACTGTCAGTAAATTGGGCTCTTTTACAAAGTCTGGGTTTGTGCGATTGCCAGCTATCAGGAAACGTTCGAATCTAATCGTTTAAGCCTTTCAACCAAAAGTTACGATGAGGGCAAGGTCTAGAGACTGCTCCAGATGACCATTTTGGTGCTAAAAGGGAATCAGTTGTTGCTGGCTGGGTCTTCCTCAACTAATGTGGACAGGCGTCCCTATTTTTAAATAACTTAACAAGCAGGTCTCTAGTTCCGCGAAGCCCTACAAATCTCGCAACTGAAAATTACATCCTTAAAAAAAGAAAGCACGCAGACAATAATAATTTAATCTTTCAAATTGTAAATAGCTAAGTCTGTATCTTTTAGTTGTGGAATCATAGTCATTGCTGTTTGTTTGCTCTTGTTTACGTATGAATTGTAGTTAAGTATTAGTTGTAAATTATACAGCAGGAATTGTAATGATGTAGCCAGGAATTGTACAGTTTCATCCTCTGTTTGCAATTGAAACTAAAAAGACACAAAAAAGGTTCTGTATGTAATGAGTGTAGCTTTTGTCTTGTCAGTAACTTGTGGTTTTATAAATTGTAATTGTAGTCTTATTAATTGTTAGTGAAACGAATCCGTTCACCATTAGTTAGTTTTTGACCCCTTTAATTTTGCATCATTGATTCACAGGTCCCCTCCCCTGAGTTTGTGTGAGTGTGTAAGGCCCAGCCTGAGTGTCTCTGAGCGTGTGTATGTGTGCGAAGTTTCTGCTCTGTCTTTTCTATATCTCTGAAGAAACTCCCCGATTAGTAATACGCACAGGCCAGCCAGATGGGAACCCCTCTAAAATTAAGGCACAAGTCACCCCTAAAAGAAAGAAATAGACAGGTTAGCAATTAATATTAACAAACAAGATATATTTTGATTCTAGCTAAGTTTTAAACTAGGTAGAAGTTCATTTAGCTTAGGTACGGCTTTATTTCATCTTGGGCTCCCAGGCCCCCTGTCCGTTATTACGATTTCTTCTCCTTACTCCTTGTTTTCTTTGGCTTCTCTTTCGCCTGCGCGTCTGTTTGGAAAATAAAGTCTCAATCTTTAGAAATGAAACTCAGGACTAAGGTACTTGAAAACAAAAGCGCAGTAAAAGTTTATGGCCCAGGGTTTTAGGGTACTCTGGGCCACTTGAAAAATGGCCTTTGGGCCCTAAAAATTACGCAACTAGGATGACGAATTGCTCAGGCGCAAATTCAAAAGAAGGAGGCTGGGTCCTCCCTTTCAAACCAGCCAATGACAGAATGCAATCATGAAAGCAGCCAATTATCGAAAGATGAATGCAAAAGACAGGGGGAAGAAAGTTAACGTAGGACCAAAATTCGCAGTTTCCAGTCAGTCTGTGATTCTGGGGTTCTAGCGGATGGCCGCTCTCAATTCTGAGTCTTTGGGGGAAAATCACAGACACCCCTTGAGTTGTTCTGTTGGGAGAGGTTCTGCCGCTCCCCTCCTAGGATACCTCCTTTAAAAATTTGTCCACTTCTTGGAACATTAGGTTGGGATTGTGGGTGCTCCTGGAGGAAGGGTTCGCCTAAAAATGGGTTGGCTTCAGAAGCTATTTCGAATTTCTCCCTCTAGGCTGAGTTGCCCCTTTCCCCTTTAGGATTTTCTTAATTCATGTAAGAGCGAATTTCAAAATTACCTAATCGGACCTCGAGTCCCCTATTCGAAAATACCTTGTTAAAAGTCGGGCTGTCGCCGCCCTAGATTATTGCTACTAGATAATTGCTGCTTTCATGTATTGTATGCTAATATCGGCAGATATTAGCTGGATTTCCCCAGATTTCCTGGGAAGGAAATCTAGGATACGTCATTGGTGGAAGACGGAAATCCCCTCTGCAAAATTTTCTTTCAGAGAGTCACTCAAAAGTCCACTTCCACAGTTTTCTGACTGTTTTTCCAATGTTTTCAAAGCTGACTTTTGGACCTTGAATTCAGACCATTTATTTTCAAAATAACTCTTTCCAGAACCTTTGTCCAAAACTCCTAGCAAGTGTTGGCTTCTAATTTCTAAAAGATACGCGCAATTTTGCCCCTCCTCGAAATCCAATAATACTGCTGACTCCGGGTTAAAACCGACAATGTTCTAACCCATTTGATTCAGTTCTAGCGAGTGCCGCTTTCGGGCCTCTGATCTCTGTTCCGCCTCGCTGCTCTTCTCGATTCGCTTCTCTGCTGTTCCGTGCTCCGTGGTTTCTCCGGATCCCGGACGTCTGCCTGCTGCACTGCTCCTGGACATCAGCTGCTCCCCGGTCTCTTTCCTGCTCTACCATCCAGTGTGAGAATTCCCGGATTCCCCTGGCCTCTCTTCCCTGGTTCTTCATCACACGCTGCTCTGTCCGGATTGCCTGGAAATCAGCTTCCAAACGTCAGTTTGCTGAGGTTCACCTTGAATCTAGAACTTTCTGAGAGCCACCTCTTTGGCTTAGGGACACACAGATAGACTTAGGACTGTCATATTGGGATCTGGAGTGTGGGTTGGATGTTCGAAGGCAGTTCTACAGAAGAAACAAAGTTCTGCCAGAATTATTAACTTTTCACTGCTCTTATTGTCAAAAATGTCTGCCACTTTTCTGTCTCAAATTATCTGCTCTTTGACCTGCTCTATTTCTGTTTTCGCTGTCGGATCTGCTCAAATTCTCTCTCTCTGACGTTCAAGCGAAGTTTAAAAGTTTACAGGTCGTCCTCTTAGTAGAGGATAGAATAGTTGCTGGTTCTCTGCTGGTGCGTATTGCTGGTAACTATTCGTGACCGGGAACAAGTGGACTTGTGCACATTTTCAGGTACATATAGGGAGCATATGGGGAACCTCCCCCCACGACCCCGGAAACCATATCATTGTGTGACTGCGAATCAATTCGCAGTCTGAGTAACGAGTACTGTTTAGGTGAGTGTGCGAGCGTGTGTGTGTGTGGCAACCAGTAGGCTAAAATACTAATCCAACCAAAATTTTCTTAGGTTTCAGCTCTAGTTCTTCTTCTGCTAAGATTTGGAGTAGGGACCTGTGACTGATCATAGCTTTGGGTTTAGTTGTTAGGCGGTGAACGGATTCCTCTTGTATCAGTTCTTGCAACAGATTTGTAGTGTACTTGATCTTATGTGTGTTTGTGCTGTCTGATATTAAGGTAACTTGACACAGTAAATAGTTAATTAGGATCAGAGCTTAGGTCGTTGTAGTTGATATTAGATTGGATAGGAAACCGCTGGGTCGACGACATCTGGAGAAATAGATCAGTCTGGAGCCTATTCAGTTTGTTTACGGTGACGCAGACGACGAGGGAAATCTCAGTGATTTTAGTAATATTGGTGAGCCTGAAAACCGACTTGATCTACCTTTTCATCAGTGCCCAGAGTGCCACAACCAGTACAGCTTTAGCATACTTTTCCTAGTTCACGAGGGTAGTTCTCTAGTTGAGCCTGAGCATTCGGAGGTAACCTTCTATTGCAACTGTTCTCAGCCGTGGGATCGTGCTGAGATCGAAGCTTGGACTGTTGATAGCGAGCCGGAAGGAAGCCCGCATACGGAGCCTTGGTCTTGCATTTTTGAGTGTGACGGTTGTTCCGACTTTAAGGTTCTCTTCGTCTGTGCAGTAACCCCTGGTACCGATCCCTGGGTGTCAGTAAAGCATCGAAACTGTCCCCTTGATAACTACGGACCCTGAGGCACTAGTGAACTCACGTACCCAACAGGCGGACCGTCTGGATTAGGTTAGACCCACACTAGGCTAGCTTGATCCTTTAGACCTAAGAGTAGACCCCACATCTTCTCGCTGTCTGCCTCTCTGTGTAACGGATTTTCGACCCCGAATCCAACCAGGTTCATTACAAATTACCCGAACTTAGCGTGAATGTCTAGAAAGCGTGATTCCATAGTACAACTAGTACAAAGCCGCAGGCGCCCGATTCAAATCCTAACTAGTAGCCCCATATTTACTAGGCGTAGGAAATTGCTACCTTCCTCCCAGGATCTAGAAATTAAAAGGTCCTAGTTTCGATCATTCTTCAGTCAAATTGATGTTACTTGTGTTAACTGAACAAATGGGTACCTATCTGCTTTTAAAGGTCCCAAAACTGTATCAATTTCATGTTATAGGTTTTAATCGTACAGGAGTGCAGGAAATTCCACGAAAAACCAGTATCTAGCTTAAAACTAATTTCCAGTGTTATGATCTTGTTAAAAGCGTTCAGAATTCGTAATGATTCACCTAAATTTCAAGTTTTCTCAACAACTTTGAATCTACAAGTTTATCTCAAGTTCAGAAAGCCATAATGTGAGTAATGGTTGCTGGGTTCGAATCCCGCACCTATAACTTGTACCAAGAGTAGATCTTGTACTAATGGGTTTTAACCCATTTGATTCAGGTGCGGCTAGCGATAAAGACTGATCCTGCTCCACCTGAAGTCAGACTGTCAATTTATTGGAATCTTGTTAGCGTCATTGCCCCTGTCGGATCGTGTGATTATTTCTGAGTGTCCAGATCAAGGACAAGATTATTTGGAACGAATTGTTTAACTGTGTCATATTGGAACTGATTAAGCTAAAGTCAGCTACATTGGAGTCGATAGAATCAAATTTACTGGTTAAAGCAGAGACAGTCGCAGGCGAAGCACCCAGAGTCTATTGTGGGATCTAAAATCTAAAACTTAAACTTCTCCGATATCTTTTGAAACCTGAACTTTGTGTCAAAAGGTACTTCTTCTTCTTCGGTGGCGGCCGGCGGACGAATCCATATGGGGAGTGTCCACCTCCAAGTCCAAAAGGTACTTCATTATTTCCAATCGAAAATGAGTTCTATTATTGAGTTTTTCATTGCGGAAATCGGGGTTGTCACCCCCGTGTCTCTTTCTTAAGCCACTCAACCGTCAACAGTATTATTCAGAGGTAGAAGCACAAAAGGAAAGATTAAATTAAATCAAATTCTGCACTAACACCATAACCGTATACCAGCCATCACCCAACCGGACGGACCCTTGTATTGTCCCCCCAGGTGACCGAACAGCATCCGAAAGTGCTATTGTTACTAGCATTTCGGGCTCATCCAAAGGCCGGAACTTTGTATTACTAACCCATTTAATCTAGTTAATTTAATTGTTTAGTAGCTCTCTTTAATAGTATTATATTGACCTTGGTAAGGAGGACGGACAAAGAGTTTTAGTATACAAGCACGAACACAAGCATATAGGGACCGCACGATAGAGTTTAGTAATAGGAACTATACTTAGTTAATTAATCAGAAACTGAAGAAAGAAAGACATAGTTAAACTGAATTAGAGCATCAGAAACCTTGTCCCTATTAAAAATTATTATTGGGTTGCCGCTTTTTTTTCTCAAAAAGGCAACCCTTTGTGTTAGGTATGTCCGTTATTTATTATTTATTTATTCTCCGGATTCTTGTCCCCCCTCTAACTTTTGATTGGCTGGACCGATCCTGCTGAAATTTTCAGGGGGAGTTGGGGGTGACCTAAAGTACTCCCGGAAGCGCGGGCAGTTCGGTACTTCTCGGATTCCGGAAATGGCGGTACCCGGAATTTTTTAGAATGGTAAGGGGGGACCAAGGGAAACGTAAACATTTTTTGTTTCCGATTTCGCTCAAACGTTGGTCATAGGGTAATTCGACCATGCTGATTTCGAAACTGTAATCGAAATTTCCGGAAAATTTACGGATTTCGAGATATTGGACCCGGAAAATTCCGGATTTTGAAAATTTTTTCCGAAAGTGGTCGATATGGTACTCAAATGAAAGAGCACGAGGAGCTGAACAACTTTCCTTCTTGAGACGTTTTTCGGAAATGCGCCTAGCGAAAGTTATGGCCGAAGAACTGAAAATCCGGGAATTCCCGAAAACCCGGATTTAGGACCAGAAAATTTTTGTCTCCGATTTCTCTCAAAAGTTGATCTTAGACTAATTCGATGGCGCTGATTTCGAAACTGAAATAGAGATTTCCGGAAACTTTACGGATTTCGTGGTACTGGACAGGGAAAATTTCTTGTTTATAAAAGGAAAAATGACAGCGGCAAAAATGACATGCCACTTCGCTTGTTTTGGGGAAATCGAGTACTGGCAACTCTGGCAAACTATATTCTGTTTGCCTGTAGTATTTGAATTGTGTCATTATCAGTTGTCCATACCGCATACTGTTAATAGCTTGTTTGACCTTCTGTACGCGCTATAATAATCTTTTGCTATTATCACTGTTATTATTATTATTATTATTATTATCAGTATTATTATTATTATTATTATTATTATTATTATTATTATTAAACTGTTGTGCCCTATTACTGGACTTGTCAACTAGGGCATAAGGATTAACTAAATCAAGCTCGGATTCAGCTCCCCAGCACAAGTGAGTGAGTAATTTGAACCCTTGGTCGCTACAAAGACATCGCCATCATCGTTCCAGAATCTCGATTTGATAATCAGGGGCCGTATTCACAAAGCTTTTAGTGGCTGTTTTAGGGACACTTTTAGTGTTAGTGGACACTTAAAACTTTTAGGCGTATTCACGAAATTTTAGTATACTTACTTTAGGGCCCTAAGTTTAGTGACACTTTTAGCATTTTAGGGACTGTTTTAGTGACCATTTTAAGAGTGATTTCATACTAAAAAGTAACACTTGATTCACGAAAGCATTTAAGGGACTGAACTGTCACTAAAATTTTAGAGACCTCGGAGGTCCCTAAAACGTTGACTAGTGTTCCTTATTCGAGCATAGCTCACTCAAATTACTACCAATCCGCTTAAAATTTTTTGTGGATGCACTGCACACATTAAGGAATCCATCCATATAAAAATTTTTGATTTTAACGAAATTTTATTTTTGGCCAAAATTTGGGAGGGACCCCGGGAAACACCCAACTCTAAGCTCTTGCTATTAAATTATTTGTGTAAAATTATGAACGATTGTTCACATTATGTTCTGTGTAGTAAAACGTTAGGCATTTGTAAGTCTGAAATAATTATATACAGGTTAGTATATAAATTTTACTAGCGGTGCATAATATTTTGCGGGTTCAAATTCCATCGGAGATCCGAATTTCGTTGGAGCAACCTGGCTTTTGAGCCACTGACGTTAAATGCAGAAGTATCACTGAGCCTCTTGTCTGAAGATTACTTTGAATAATAAGCAAACTATTTAAAACAGTATTAATTTCACCTTTATTCAGTGGTTTATCTTCCGCATTATTATTTCAAAGACAAACAATGTTTGCAAACAAATAAACAAGCAAAGTTTTACTGATGAATGCATTCGCAGCGGTTGGCTATGAACTGAGCTAAAAGTGGCGCCTCTTTTGTGTGTCGCTTATTAAGACTTTTTCTTAATACAGGCCTTGTCTATTAATATGGCCTCTTCTACCTGTTTAACTGTGTAGTATAAGTTGGTTTCATTTGATACATTCATTTCTTCATTTCTATCTAATTTGCATTTTATCAGTTCATGACTTTTTATTGAAGTATATATGCATAAGAAAAACAAAAACAGAAAATGTTTTTTTTCATTTTTTCTTCTTTTTCTTTTTCTTCTTTTCGGCTTCTATCCATCGCTGACTTCCGCATGTTTCTATACGGTGCTAAAATAATAAGTCAAATAAAAGGATCTTTTCAGGATAACCCCCCCAGGCCCAGATTCCGCAAAACTTAACCAAATGAGCTGAAAATTGGTATGGGTACGCGTGGTCGAAAAAGTACCCATACCAATTTTCAGCTCATTTGGTTAAGCTTTGCGGAATCTGGGCCTGTGGGGGGTGGGGGGTTATTCTGAAAAGATCCAAATAAAATAAAGATTAAGTTTGGAATGAAAATATAATGTTGTAGTTTTTGGCCTGTTTGGGCGAAAAGTCCTATATATATATATATATATATATATATATATATATATATATATATATATATATATCCGTGGCGTCTGCTGTTTCTATACAGTGCTAAAAAAATAATAAAATAAATTAAGTAAAATAATATATATATATATAGGAGGATAAAACATTACATTAAGGGTAACATTAAAATACATAATGACCGCTAAACTCCTTCTGTTCTTCTGTTCTATAAAGGAACATCTAATCATTCTGGGAACAAAAAGGAACATCAAAGAAACATTAAAGAGTAATTTCCGTTTTGTTCCTTTCACATTTTTGAAAAATGAAATTTTTCTTATTTGTTTCTTTTTTCTTCGAAACTAAGTTTCGGATGTTCCCTAATTTTCTTTTAAAAGGAACATCAAAGGAACTATTTGCTTTACTTTCCAAGTGTTTCTTTTGTTTCGTTTTCTTTCTCTAATTCTGAACTTTGGTCTGGTGATCGGTGATCGTCAATACTTTGAATTCGAGATTTAACACTGATTTTACGTGTAAATTCTCGAATTGCTAGATCAACATTCGTCAAGGTCGTTTTTCCGTCTTGTTCTCTTGGAGTTTTTGAAAAAAGAAATTTCATTTTCTTTTTTTGTTTTTTTTTGTCCGAAACTAAGTTTCGGATGTTTCTTAATTTTCTTATTTTCTTTTAAAAGGAACATCAAAGGAACTATTTGCTTTATTTTCCAAGTGTTTCTTTTGTTTCCTTTCCTTTCTCTGACTCTGAACTTAGGTCTGGTGATCGGTGATCGTCAATACTTTGAATTCGAGATTTAACACTGATTTTACGTGTAAATTCTCGAATTGCGAGATCAACATTCGTCAAGGTCGTTTTTCCGCCTTGTTCTCTTGGAGTTTTTGAAAAAAGAAATTTCATTTTCTTTTTTTCGTTCTTTTTGTCGGAAACTAAGTTTCAGATGTTCCTGAATTTTTTCCTAAAAGGAACATCAAAGGAACTATTTGATTTATTTTCCAAGTGTTTCTTTTGTTTCCTTTCCTTTCTTTGATTCTGAACTTGGGTCTGGTGATCGGTGATCGTCAATACTTGGAATTCGAGATTTAACACTGATTTTACGTGTAAATTCTCGAATTGCGAGATCAACATTCGTCAAGGTCGTTTTTCCGCCTTGTTCTCATGGAGTTTTTGAAAAAAGAAATTTCATTTTCTTTTTTTGGTTCTTTTTTGTCCGAAACTAAGTTTCGGATGTTTCCTAATTTTCTCCTAAAAGGAACATCAAAGGAACTATTTGATTTATTTTCCAAGTGTTTCTTTTGTTTCCTTTCCTTTCTTTGATTCTGAACTTGGGTCTGGTGATCGGTGATCGTCAATACTTGAAATTCGAGATTTAACACTGATTTTACGTGTAAATTCTCGAATTGCGAGATCAACATTCGTCAAGGTCGTTTTTTCGTCTTGTTCCCTTGGTCAGAATTTTTATATTCCTATTTCCTTCTTTTCTGTCAGAAACTAAGTTTTAGATGTACGCTATTTTTGTTTAAAAAAATATCAAAGCACTTGTTTTCTGTGCGAAACTAAGTTTTAGATGATCCTTATTCTTGTCTTAAAAGGAACATCAAAAGAATCTAATTTTCTTTCTAAGTTTCTTTTGTTCCTTAAGCAATATGAAACTCTAAGAAATAGTTTTGACTTATATTTTTAAATTTTATTGTATTTCAAATATTTGAGCGTTTCTTAAGCTTTTTAACACTGAAATCAACAAAGTTTTGAGCCTTTTAGAAAGCAAGAGAAAGTTTGATTTATTTCTTTTCTAAATACTAAACTGTATTTTGTAAATATTCGACAAATATTAATTTTTTGTTTTATCATTATAAATTAAATTAGTTTTAAATATTTTCGCAAGAAAGAAGAGAAAAAATTCTATTATTACATTTTTCAATCGTAAAACATAGAATTCTAAGATA
This sequence comes from Trissonchulus latispiculum, assembly GCA_030248195.1. Classification (NCBI taxonomy): domain Eukaryota; kingdom Metazoa; phylum Nematoda; class Enoplea; order Enoplida; family Ironidae; genus Trissonchulus; species Trissonchulus latispiculum. Next base: position 14,894 of record JASAND010008717.1, read on the forward strand.
ATTATTAAAATAATATTTTCTTTTTTCCAAATTAAATATTTCAATATTTTTATTTTTCATTTTGAATGCTTCAGAGTCAAAAATATTAGAAAAATCAATATATTAATAACTCTACCTTCAAGTTAATTTAAATTTAAATTTAAATTTTGAACAAAATCAAAAATAAAGAAACGTACCATTATATATATAGATATATCATAGTGCAAATTACTATAGATAATTTTAGTATAAGATGCAATTGAAAATTTTAAAAATTTGTCACTTATATACGTTTCTTTTCAGTTCTCAATATGCAAATTAGTTTTGGTACATTTCGAAAATAAATTCTACCTTATTTGCATTTTGAAGTTAGCAAAAGCAAATTGTAGTAAGTAATAAATTATTATCAAGTGACTTATGGGCTTTTGTTTTAGTGTGAATATTAAATTCACAAGTTTCAAAATTACCAGTCTTCGTAATAACCACCATCTGCGGCTTCATCAGGGCTTTCATCATCACTTCCATCTTCACTACTATCGTCTCCAACAATAAAGTTTTCCAACAAAGAATTAGAAGAGTCTTCGCTGCTGAAAAATATATATTCATTTTAAAAGTCACAGAATTGGTCTCATAAGATTACCCTTTGTGGACGCAACTCACACTGTACCCCCTTTGTGGACGCAAAATTTGCGTCCACATAGGGTATATAGTGTGCAAATGCGCCACATAGGCTGCGCCGCATAGTCGCCTATGTGGCGCAAATGGCTTTTTAGGCTTACCGAGAGCGTGTTAGGCTAAGCCGAGAGCGTGCTTTTACACGTCTAAGCCTAAGCCATTTTTTTAGCCTAAGCTCAGCTTAATTCATTAGCTAATTAGCAGAGTTCACATAGGTTTCTGCGTCCACAAAGGGTAATATATGCTTGTATATCTATATATATATATATATATATATATATATATATATATATATATATATATAGAGGATAGGAGGAGGGGTGATACAAACATTACATTAAGGGTAACATTAAAATACATAATGACCGCTAAACTCCTTCTGTTCTATAAAGGAACATCAAGTCATTGTGGGAACAAAAAGGAACATCAAAGAAACATTAAAGAGTAATTTCCGTTTTGTTCCTGTCACATTTTTGAAAAAAGAAATTTTTCTTATTTGTTTCTTTTTTGTTCGAAACTAAGTTTCGGATGTTCCCTAATTTTCTCCTAAAAGGAACATCAAAGGAACTATTTGCTTTACTTTCCAAGTGTTTCTTTTGTTTCCTTTTCTTTCTCTAATTCTGAACTTAGGCCTGGTGATCGGTGATCGTCAATACTTTGAATTCGAGATTTAACACTGATTTTACGTGTAAATTCTCGAATTGCTTGATCAACATTCGTCAAGGTGGTTTTTTCGTCTTGTTCCCTTGGTGTTTTTGAAAAAAGAAACTTCATTTTCTTTTTTTGGTTCTTTTTTGTCCGAAACTAAGTTTCAGATGTTCCCTAATTTTTTCCTAAAAGGAACATCAAAGGAACTATTTGCTTTACTGTCCAAGTGTTTCTTTTGTTTCCTTTTCTTTCTCTAATTCTGAACTTAAGCCTGGTGATTGGTGATCGTCAATACTTTGAATTCGAGATTTAACACTGATTTTACGTGTAAATTCTCGAATTGCTTGATCAACATTCGTCAAGGTGGTTTTTTCGTCTTGTTCCCTTGGTGTTTTTGAAAAAAGAAATCTTATTTTCTTTTTTTGGTTCTTTTTTGTCCGAAACTGAGTTTCGGATGTTCCCTATTTTTCTCTGAAAAGGAACATCAAAGAAACTATTTAGTTTACTTTCTAAGTGTTTCTTTTGTGTCCTTTTCTTTCTCTAATTCTGAACTTAGGCTTGGTGATCATCAATACTTTGAATTCGAGATTTAACACTGATTTTACGTGTAAATTCTCGAATTGCCTGATCAACATTCGTCAAGGTGGTTTTTCCGGCTTGTTCCCGTCACGTTTTTGAAAAAGAAATTTTATTTTTTTGGTTCTTTTCTCTCCGAAACTAAGTTTCGGATGTTCCTTATTCTTGTCTTAAGAGGAACATCAAAAGAACTATGTAGTCTATTTTCTAAGTGTTTTTTGTTTCCTTTTCTTTCTTTTATTTGGAATTTAGCTTTAGTGATGATCAATACTTTGAATTCGAGATTTAACACTCAACATGCGTCAAGGTGTTGTTTCCGTCGTCGCGTTTTTGAAAAAAGAAATTTTATTTTTTTCTTTTTGTTTGGTTCTTTCTCTGTCCGTTAGCTTTGGATGCTCCTTATTCTTGTCTTAAGAGGAACATCAAAAGAACTATGTAGTCTATTTTCTAAGTGTTTTTTGTTTTCTTTTCTTTCTTTTTATTTGGAATTTAGCTTTAGTGATGATCAATACTTTGAATTCGAGTTTTAACACTCAACATGCGTCAAGGTGTTGTTTCCGTCTTGTTCCCGTCGCGTTTTTCAAAAAGAAATTTTATTTTTCTTTTTTGTTTTTTCTGTCCGAAACTAAGTTTCGGATGTTCACTATTCTTGACTAAAAAGGAACATCAAAGGAACTACCTAGTGTTCTTTCCAAGTTTCTTTTGTTTCTTCCTTTGATTCTTAATTTTGCCTTGGTGATCATCTATACTTTGAATTCGAGATTTAACGCTGATTTTACATGTAAATTCTCGATTGCTTGATCAACATGCGTCAAGGTGTTGTTTCCGTGTTGTTCCCGTCGTGTTTTTGAAAACGAAAATTTATTCCTTTTTTTGGTTCTTTTTCGGAATCTAATCAAAGGAATATCAAAGGAACTATGTAGTTTAATTTCTAGGTCGTTTTGAAAGTAAGTGTCAGAAGTTTACTATTGTTTTCTTAAAAGGAACATAAAAAAGAATTATCTAGTTTATTCTGAAACTGTTCCTAAAGTTATAAAGAATAAACTGCTTTTTCTTTATACGTCAAAATTTTGATTGTTTCTTGTTCTTTTCTTTAAAAAGCAACATGAGAGAAACTTTATAGTGTAATAGTTACTCTTTCCCTTTGTTCCTCTTATTATGTGTTTCCTATTGTTCTCTTAAAAGAAACTTGAAAGGAACTATGTAGTTTTTTAAACTGTTCGTTTTCTAACTTTCTACGTAAAATTTTTGTATGTTTTCTATCTTTTTCAAAAAGCAACATGAAACTCTGTATTGTAGTTGTTACTTTTGCTTTTGTAAACAAAAATCTCTTTATTAGTTACATTTGCAATTTCAAAATGTTTATCTGAAAGTTTTGATTGTTTCCTATTCGTTTATAAAAAGGAAGTTATGGGAAACTTTCTCATTGTGCTCTTAGTTTTCGCTTTATTTTGAATAACGTTCCCTAAGGAAACGAACAAAAATTGTTTATCACTTATACTGGCAGTTTTTGTGTACGTATTTCAAATTATTGAACGTATAGTAATCTACATTTAGTGTGTTGTTCCCTTTTGTTCTAGACTAAATCGACAAATACCTGCGTTAATGTTTTGTTCTCTTTTATTTAGAGTAAAAATTTTTATGTTTTCCTAAAAATTATGAATATAAAAGAACTAGTTTTGAGTTATTTTTTGGAATTTTGTTCTATTTGAAATATTTGAGTGTTTCTTAATCTTTTTTAAAACAGAAATGAACAGAATTTTATCATAAAGTTTTGAGCCTTTTAGAAAGCGGAAGAAAGTTTGATTTACTTTTTTTCTAAACAGTGAACTGTATTTTGTAAATATTCTAGAAAAATTAAATTTTTGTTTTATCATTATAAATTAAATTTGTTTTAAATATTTTCGCAAGGAAGAATATTATTCTTCCAATAAATATCGTAATAAATCTTATTCTATTATTATTACATTTTTTCAATGGACAAAAAATAGAATTCTAAAGTAACTATTAAAATAACATTTTCTTTTTTTTTCCAAATTAAATATTTCAATTATTTTAATTTTTCCTTTTGAAAGCTTTATAACGAAAAATAGCAGAAAAATCAATATAAAAAAATTAATAACTCAACATTCAATTTAATTTAAATTAAAATACATTTTGAACATAACCAAAAAGAAGGGAACGTACCATTAGATATATAGATATATCATACTATATAGTACTATGTAGTACTAGTACTAAGTACTATATAGTTTTAGTAAGTAAGATGGAATTAAAAATTTTAAAAATTTCTCATACTTATATACGTTTCTTTTCAGTTCTCAA
>JASAND010008720.1:0-19886 GCA_030248195.1 Trissonchulus latispiculum
TCGTTTCTTATCTTTGTTTGACTTTGACTGCCATTGTCTCTGTATCTTTAATTATTGCCATAGTTGAGACATGAATTAATTGGGAAAATTAACAGTAATGAAGTTTCAAGCTCAAGTTGGGTTGTTTCGAGCTGGCAGTTAACTTTTACTAATCATGCTGTTGCGGGACAGCTAGGTAGAGGCCCGTTGGGTGCCGCTCCCCAGGCGGATTGGCAGGTGTAGAACGACTTTCAATAATTAGTGCAGAGCACGGTCCACTCATTAATTTAAGTTAATTAAAGGGATTCTGCTACTACGGCCGAAACAACCCAACATGATCAGAAAAAGGCCAGTGTTCGCTCACTGTACGTTGAAACGCAGTCAAAGTTTGTTATATCTGAATAGATAAAGGCCTGCTCATACGCTTTATGAAAGAAAAACAACCTATTCTGTGGTTCGTATTAATTTTACAAGCCATTTTCAAACTTCATACGGAGATTACAAAGTCATTTCCAAGTTAAGACCATATCAATGGTTTTTGCTTAATTACTCGTTAATTAACATTATTAGTTAGCATCATTTTTATATCATTGAAACCAGCAAGCTTTGCTCTTTCAGAATATCCAAAAATATTTACCCTTTCTGTGGTTCGTTTTTATTTTTCAAGCTGATTTACAGGCCACATAATGGAGTTTAAGTTGACCTCCAGATTTGGTTGGTCGCAGTGTTTCTAATTAAAATTGCGTGTTAATTAACATCAATAGTCAGGTTAAAACTTTTATAAATAAAATCAGCAGGGTTCCTCTTCAAAACAAGCACAAAATAATTGGTGCTTCTGTTGTTCGATTTTATTCTACAAGCTGATTTGTAAGCCGCATACTGAAGTTTAAGTTGGCCTCCAGACTTGGGTGGTCATAGTGCTTTTAATTAAAAGTTTCTGTGCTTCTGTGGTCCGATTTTGCGATATGCTTGATTTTCTGACCTAACCGGGAGAGCTCGGCTCGTCCCTCAAGTATTGCGATCATTAATAGTTGAAACTTCATTTTAAGCTTAACTAAAGTTTATAATTAATTAAGTTAATCCATATTCTAGCTAATTAATCAATGAAAGTTAAGTTAATTAAGTTTAAAGTTTAATTAATGTGATTTTTAATGGTTTTAATGCAAAAGGGAAGCTCGGCTTGCTCTTTCACTGAACTTAACTAGTTTTTGCTTAGCTAGTGTGGAATTCTTTTAAAGTTCTTCTCTTTTGTAAGTTGTGAGTTTTGTAATTTGAGGGAAGACTTTTATGTCTTCCCTTATTGCCGATTTTATGCAACAGATGTGAATTCTTTTGTAACGGTACAAACTTTCCGCTCTTTGAGTCCAGCTCGTCTGAGACTCAAAGGCAAAAGAAAAGAGGGGAACTGATAGAATTTTAAAGAAAGTTTTAATTTTTAATTCATGTCTTAGCTACTTAGTTGTTTGTATTTTGTATTGTATATTTTGTGGTTTGTACAAGGCTCGTACCTATTAGTTTTAATTAATTACTTCTACCTACCTAATCAGCAGTCTAATAAGTGTTAGTTGAGGGGACCCTCTGGTCCAGGTTTTAGAGTGTAAGGTCTTGTTTTTCTCTTTAAGCGAGAAATTGCCGTAGTGTCAATTTCTCGCCTGAGTGCGTTTGTGTTAATCTTTTCCATTAGTTTTACAATAGGGGAAAGGGATTAGTTTAATTGCCTTTTCCCCTCTAATGTAAACACTTGAGAGCCCGCTCAAAGTTATTTTATGATTGCAACAACTCTGACCCAATCAGAATCATTTAGTGCGCGCCTTTTTGCGCGGAGGACAATTTCGGCCAATCAGACGAATGATTGCCGAAATCGCCGTGATTGACAGGTAGACTTGCCTTGCACTTCAGTCTTACCTCGTCTTCCGAACTATACGGCCGCTTTTTGGCCTCTCCCTTCACCCCCCCCCCCCCTGTTTTCTCTACATTAGGGCGTTACTATGCCCAAATTCTCCCCCACTCCGGAACGGGGCTAGTGTATTAACACTAACCCCTCGTCAACGTTTGGGGTTTTTAGACTTGAAGAGGGGTTTAGGTCTACATCCCACCTTAGGTCTTCCCCCTTTATTTTCTCTTTCAATTATCTAATTTCTAAAAGGCGATTTCCCTCTTTTTCTGGGAATCGCTTCTGAGACCTATTAAAGGACCCAGAGGTCCTCTTCTAAAATATCCCCCTGAGAATAATCCATTAAATTAAATTATTTTATTCATTGTCTGTAAATGATTCTGATTTGTAATATCTATGCAGATATTACCTGGGTCGCGTGGATTTCCGAAAGGAAATCCACTAAGAAGCTTGGACTTTTGGGAACTCTCCCAAAAGTCCCAAATTTCAATTTTTAACTCAAATTTTCTCAATTTTTAACCACAGAACGCACTCTCAAATTTTTACACGATGTTACTCACCTTTCAAACTTTCCATCTCAGCTTCTTAGGGATTATTCCTGGACCCAGGAAATATCGTGTTAGGATCTTTCTGTGAAAGATCCTAACGGTTTTAACCCATTTGATTCAGGTTGCGCTCAAGCCCTGTCTTGCCTTCCTGGATCAGATCCTCTGTAGTCTACCAGTCTGCCTGTGATCCTGCTGCACGCCTGTCTGCGACCCTTGCCAGTCCCGGTCCCAGTGCTGCTCTTCTGATCCCAGTTTGCATCCCTTGGTCCTTCCTTCTTCCGGTGTCTTTTGGATACTCAGTCCGTGGATCCTGGCCCTGCTCATTGCCAGTGTGAGGAGCCCCGACGTTCCCTCTGGACGCTCTCTGCTAACGGACGCCTGTCTCTTCAGGATATCCGGAAGGTGCTTGACCAGTAACCGTGTTCAGTAGCTTCTTGACAGTAGATATAGGGATAAACAGTCTGCCAGGGCTGGATAGAGTGCACTCCCTGGGATTCATCAGTTCAGGGTGACTTGTCCGACACCCTTGCCAGTAGTACCTTCTATTGTCTAAGGGCGATTTGTCCGACACCCAGTTGCCAGCTTGCTCATCTTGCTCGTTGCCGTGCACTGCTATCCCCCCTGGTTGAGGCTTGCTCCCTCGACCTGACGACCTCTGCAGCTGTCCTTAGCAAACTTCTGACCGCCTAACGGTCCCTGAGAGCCTGCTGAAAGGCTACCAAACTTTCGGTTGTGGGATTGAGTGGGTTGGACCCCAAGAAAGAAGAAAGAAGCTAAACTTCCGTTTTGAACTTTATTGAAATTAACTATGTATACTTTTAACCCTTCTGTCTCGTTCTCTTTGTCTTTGTTTCTCTAAAGTTACTATTGAAAGCTAAATTCGAAAACTTTTGGGGAAATCCAGAATCCTTATAAACTGCTAAAAACGTGCGAATTGGCCTCTGGCCGCTTCCTTAGGCAGGAAGTAGGATATTAGCTTCTGGTTTCTGCCGAGCGGGAAGTCAGAACTAATATCTAGTGCCCGGAAAAGGGTGGAAATCCGCGCAATATTGATAGTTTCGTTTAAAATAAAAGCACATAGGACACCTCAAGCATATAGGCGGACCCCCTCGATACCTTATAGTTAGGAAACGGAATAATGTATTCTGTTTGTGTAAGTGTAGCAATTTATCTGTTTTCGATTGTATCAGTAGTAATTGTATTTTTTGGTGATTGTCGTGCTCTATCTCGAGTTGTCTGAGTAGCTGACCAGTATTGTTTGTAACTAATTCATCTTTTTAACCACAGTCTGTATCATCATATCTTCATTTCGTCTGCACGTAACTGTTGTAAATTAAATCCTAAACTTTATAGGTTCTGTGGTCCATTCTGCTAGGATCTTAGGATTTAGTTAGGGATCAGTTCGGTCTTACTTAGGACGTTAGTTAGGACTTGGCCCATATCACGCTGGCAGAGTTTGTGCCTGTATTATCTCACTGCAAGTTAGAGTGGGAGCATTGTGGTACAGAGTTAACTGTTAGTTTTGAGCTAGAAACATTCCAGCATCTGAGCGAAAAGACCCTTGGTTTAGTTCGTCCTATTGTAGTTTGCGGCTGTCTGCGTCCTTGGAACGTAGACCAGATTGTTGAGGGAGCTTACGAGGCAATTCCAGGCACTGAGAACTTTGTGCCCAAATATTTCCCCTGGAAGTGTGACAGTTGTACTGAGCAAGAGGTGTTGATCTTCTGCCTAATTCCAGAAGGTACCGACCTGTGGGCATCTGTGGAACACGACAGTTGTTCACTAAACGTGTATTGGCCTTAAATGGAAACGGAGCTTAGAGGAATCGAACTCACGACCTGACGCGGACAAATCCCGGATTGGGTAGACCAAAACCAGGCTACTTGGTCCGAAGGATCTAAGAGTCGACCGAGTCGTCTAGCCTGTTCGCACTGCTGTTAGTGCTTTGAAATTAGTGTGTGTTGCTGAGAACAGGGTGCCACCGACCCCGGTACTCTCTCAGCCTTTTCAACTTTCAGTCTAAAACCAGTGCTTACCAGTGCAATCTTTTGGAGCCCAAATTAATACAAAGTTTACTCGTTCAATCTGACCCGTAGCACTACACATACAACGCGAACATTTTTTAAAAACGGGCGTTTTCGACAAATTAAATACTATAACTTCAGCTAGGAAAATTGTACAGTAATAATTTTCCTATCATTATGTTGCGTAGAACGAGATATTTTTAACGATATAACAATTATATAGTTCAGTTTAGGTAATCTCTGAGTTTATGAAATGAAAATACAGGAAATTTTAGATGAAGCTAGATAATGTTAGAAACAGAACTGGCTTAATCTGCATGAACTGGATCAAGAGTTTATAATACCAAGAGTAAGACACTCAGCTCTTCCTAATAGAATAAGCTTGCAAGATGCTCGAAACATCAAGGCCGAAATCTCGGGGGACTTCTCAGCGTGTAAGCATACTACGCTGACATTTTTTAATAACGGGTGTTTTCGAAAATTAAATACTATAACTTGAGCTAGGAAAATCGTACAGCAATAATTTAAATATCATTATGTTGCGTAGAACGAGATCTTTTTAACGATATGAAGATTATATAGTTCTGTTTAGGCAATCCCTCATAAATTCAGCAACAACGTAAGGCATTTTGAAGAAATGTTGAAATTCCTAGGATTTTCGGGGAAAGGCTGTTTTGTTGCCAGATTTGTAAGAGATTGCCTGAACTGAGCTATATAGTTTTTATATCGTTAAAAAGATCGTGTTCTACGCAATATAATGATATAAAAATTATTACTGTACGATTTTCCTAGCTCAAGTTATAGTATTTAATTTGACTAAAACGCCCGTTTTTCAAAAATGTCAGCGTTGTACATACAATGTATGCTTGCACGCTGAGAAGCCCCCCCGAGATTTCGGCCTTAATGTTTCGAGCATCTTGCAGGCTTATTCTATTAGGAAGAGCTGAGTGTCATACTCTTGGTATTATAAACTCTTGATAGTACAATTATGCACTCTTGCTTAAACCTTAAACCTATTGGAGTGTGAACCGGTCTTAACTGTTTTTGTGCTAATTTTCACATATAAATCTTATCTGTGCTATCTCTTACAATGTGTGTATATGTTATATGTAGCTAAGAACAAATAATATTTTAAAGTTCTGATTTTGGTATCAGTTTTACTATCAATTCATCAATGGGATCAAATGGCTTATTGTTTTCATAGACACAAGCTCATTCAAAATGTTCTGCCTGATAAAGGAGACGAATTCGGGTTATCGCAATTCCTTATCACTGTTATCAAGTGTCTTGCGTGACCTGGATTGAATCATCCCATCCCAGCTAATGTTTGCAGTCATGTTTGATAAGAATCGTAATGAATTATCTGGGTTTACATTGCCATTTCTAAAGAGACTGTTTAGTTCTGCTTGATCTAAAGTTCTAGGGGAGACGTTTTTGAATTTAGTGATTTTCAAATTTTAGGAGTCAACTATAAGTTTTATGTATTACAGAAAGTTACACATTTCTCAACATTAGCTTGCCCGCCATAGTCCCTTTTATTATTTTGCATTGAAAGAACTGTAATTCGTTGTCCACTTGGTAAGCTCAACCCTTAATCGATTCCACTGAAAACTTAATAATAATACCTCAGATTATTAATCTATACTCCTGTTATTTATAGGTAACTGTCCACAACTCAGTTAGTCAAAGCTTCTTCCATTCCCAACTTACCAAACGCTTTACATCTAATCTCCAACTTAATGTGGTGGTATCCTATACGCCTTTTGTGTATTTTGGTGTATTTGGTGTATTTTTAAACTACGAACTTCGAAACCAAATGTATAACTTTGACAGTTCGTGGACTTGGAAATAGATCTACAAGTCATTTTAAAATTTATAATTATTACATCCAGATCACATGAAACTAGCAAAATCGTTTTGTTTTTGACACACCAGCTATATCGTGACGAATTTGGCAAATGGGCATGACTTTCTATTTTTTGGAGAACGGCGTTTGAAAATTTTGGAATATCTTGATCGATCTTGTCTAGAACTACAGTTTTAAGATACACGTTTGTAACTTTCATAATGTTGACCACAATCAAGCGTAGATATCCAAAAACAATTTGTGGCCCAATTTGTTAAATAAATAATCTTTATCTACCATCGCCTAATTTGCATAATTACCAAATTTTGGCACTTACGCCGAATTGCCAGATCTGTATTTCGGTGATCGTGATCTACCTTGACGTGTAAAAGTTGTCAGAGACAAAAGACGTAAGTGCAGGATGTACTGCAATTTCACTACAAGAACCTCATACTGTAGCGATCTGTGCTAGGTAATAGTTGTGTGCCCAACGAGAACGAGGTATCTCTGGAGATTTGTTTGTTGTCCTCATCTGCGAAACGTCAGAAAGAACTTTTGATTCAGCTGATTTTAATTCAACTAGCCTTTATTATCCCAGGTGGTGCATGAATTAAATATGCTTAAAATAACTTTTTTGCTTTAAATAACCAAAGCGAAAAGCCTAAGAGCTGACTATAACAATTTATTCCTAAAGCAAGGGAGAAATCTAAAAAGCAAGGAACGAATCCAAAATGCGTCCCCCTCGGGCCGAGGGGGGCGCTTTTTGAATTTAGCTCAATAGCAATATGTAATATGTAATGCTTCAAAAAGAAAATCCACAAAATGCACGGAGACATGAACTTTTTGCAACTTTGCATTGAGTTTTCTCAAAACTGAAAATGTTATAGCTCAAATGTCTCTTTGCAACAGTACGCAATTTGATCATTCCAAAAATCACACCACTCTAATCGGTGAGTACATAAATGAATCCAAACAGTCCATAACACTAGAACATAACACTTGCAGCAGTTTAGAATAAGCTTATTTCCTTGAAATGTCCATCCTTTGACCCCCGAAACAGTGTATTGGCTAATGATGGTGGACAGATTTAAACAGTTGGAGATTATTAATAATGTGTTATGACCCATTTTGGATTTCCAGCGAGCGCTAATAGTGCCCTAATTTGACAAAAACACCCAAACATTTTAACTGGTTAGGACATCACACACCTGCGACAAGAACCTGCAATCTACGGTCAGTCAGTGTGAATCTAGCACTAAGGCTTACCCGACATAAGAGACTCCTGCTTCAGCGCCGACAGTTAGGCAAAACTGGATATCCGCCAAGAGGTTTGTGTAGCCTAAGCCCAAGCCTAGGTAGCCTATAACCTAACAATAAAGCATACTGGGGAAATGGGGAACCAAAGTACCCTACACTTCACTATTATGATGTAATAGATAGAAATGACTAAATGCCTAATCGACAACAACGTACTTTAACATTTGAGATAAAATTTTTAAACAACAAATTAGAATCACAATGAGTACAAATTCAGCTCCAACTATTGCAAATATTACTTTACACCATTTCGAATACGACTTTATACTAAATGAAAAGAATACCGCAAGAACAGAACTATTATCGAACACACACAAATACACAGATGACATGACCACTTTCAATGATAAAATATTTTTGACCTCACTATTAAGGACATGTATCCTCATGAGTTAGAACTTAATAAAGTAAATATACTCAAGCCAATGTATTAGACCTGAAAATTAGTCTACACAACACTACTTTTGAAACCGACATATACGACAAAAGAAACTAATTCAATTTCACTATAAGCCGCTTCCCCCTATGTAGAAATTCTTCTAGCAAGAGGTTATTCGAAGAAGTTTTTCAAACAAGTGTTTTTCGAGGATCAGCACCCTATATTAATGTAACCAATGATACCCACACTATTAATCACCTATGCTAACTCCTTTACATCATTTTATTTTTGGCACAAATCACACGAGGATTTACTGTATGTGACTAATTGTGTTGTTAACCACCTTGGTTATAATTAACGGGCTAGTCTCGACTATTCATAATTACTTGAGGCACAAATTGCTCTTATTTACCGAACTTTGCTCTGTTATATTTTATTTCTTTATGCGTTCTAGTTTGTAACAATATCTGTGCAAAAATAAATTAATCTGAAATTCGGGTCTCGTAGAGGCTTGGCCCGACATACTTTAAAATTACTTCAATTATTTTACAGGACATATAAATATGTACTGGATCCCTCTGATGACGAATTTCCGCATACGATATGAATGTGTACTCACAAACTGTCAGAAGTATGAATCTAAGGGATTGGGGCCGAAAGATTCATTACTTCAGTTAACTTATGATTACTTCATACTTCACACTTTTAATTAATCATTTATTGCGATTCTAAAGTCTAGCAAACTTAAACTGGACCAAAAGAGTGAATTTTGAGGAGAGTTTATTATTTTAGAATTTAGAATGTATATATTTTCTGAAAGCTCAGAAATCAGAGATTTCAAAACGTTTTAGAAATTCTAAAATTTTAGAATTTCAAATTTTAGAAATTTTAGAAACTGTAGGAAAAGAAAAAATAAACGAAAAGTAGTCGAGTTTGGTATCAAATGAGAGGTCTCGTTCAGGAGAACGCGAATATGTATCAATTATGCGGATTTGGGGCGGCACGTGGTTCCAGCGGGCCCATATCCCTAAACATAAAAGTTGCTCCAATCGCTACAGAGTTGGGCTCATTTGAAAGCTCTCATCACGCTGAGTGAAAGTTATAATTGGGTCATCGCTCAAAAATGCAGTCTGCGAAAGTTATTCTTTAAACACCAAAAATAGGTAGTTTCAACACTTTTCGAGGGTTTAACCCAGGTTTGCGAAAGCTGTGAGCTGAATCAAGTCAAGCCAGTGCGCTACATCTTGCGTCTCATCATTATACACAACTACGTAAAAATTGCAGCTTTGAATCTTCATGAATGCGTAAGATAAGCTAATTTAAACAAACTTGAAAGAAGCTGCCGTGTCGGTTCCTAACAATTTGGTTTCGTCGGTGTCGGTGGTGTCGGTTTCGGTAAAACAATTTTTACGTAGTTGTGTATAATGATGAGACGCAAAATGTAGCGCACTGGCTTGACTTGATTCAGCTCACAGCTTTCGCAAGCCTGGATTAAACCCTCCAAAAGTGTCCAAACAGCCCAGTTTTTGGGGTTTAAGGGAACGCTTTCATTATCGGGATTGTAGATATAAAATTTAGTCCGATAGCTCAATTTTAAAGAAATCCCAACTAAACTTATCTTGGTTGGCGGGGCATCTTTTGGCAAAATTTCGGCAACGGAGACCACGTGCTTGGCTAGCAACCGATGTGGCTTAAAATTTCGAAATTTTATCAAAACAGCAAACGACAACGTCGAATACACTATCTGAAAAAGCATAAAAAGCCCGTTACAACAATGTGCATATCTCTCCTGTACGTGGTTGCAATCAAAAGTTACAGGCGGTTTAATATATGACAAAGTTCCGTTTACCATTCCCAACGCGAATGCAAATGTAAAAAACCAATCGTTCGGAAATGAATTCTACAGGGCTTTTCACGTTGCTTTTGTGTTGGATTTCTTTATTATTTTATGAAATGCACTGTGCGACTTATTAATAGCAGAATATTTGCGAAAAACTGAAGTGATTAGTGCGAAATTTTTCATTTTGATTTTCTCATACATGCTGCGACCAAACTCGCTCAAATTTTGCATGCACGTTTATTTGACGGGTACGCAGGGACACTTTTTTTGTTTTTGTTTAAATCGTATATTCCGTGAGATATTGACTTTCAAAGTTTTCGAATATTCATAAAATGCTCAAAACTGCATAAATCGAAAAACTGAAAAAATTGCCCCTGCGTTATGTTAATTTACGCAATTGTGCCAAATTTGAGCTAATTTCATTCAGCCGTTAATGAGTGACAGCGTTTTGAACATTTCAGCTTATCCCTCTTGTGTACGTCGAAAGACAAGCACTGGATTATTCAAATTCTACACACTGTTAGCATTTAGCACCAGCTACCTATGCTGAAAGTTTGAAATAGATTCGTTGGAAAATAAACTCAGGAGAACCATTCCCGGTAATGCAAGCGCCCCCTTAAAGAGGGATAACTTTCACAGACAGCATTTTTGAGCGATGACCTAATTAGAACTTTTACTCAGCGTGACGAAAGCTTTCAAATAAGCCCAAGTTTGTAGCGATTGGAGCAACTTTTGTTTTTCGGGATCTGGGCCCCCCTGAACCACGCGCCGCCCCAAATCCGCATAATTGATACATATTCGCCTTCTCCTGAACGAGACCTTTCATTTGATACCAAACTCGACTACTTTTCGTTTATTTTTTCTTTTCCTACAGTTTCTAAAATTTCTGAAATTTGAAATTCTAAAATTTTAGAAGTTTTTAAAATTTTTGAAATCTCTGATTTCTGAGCTTTCAGAAAATATATACATTGTCATACTGAACTTGAATAATAAACTCTCCACAAAATTTACTCTTTTGGTCCAGTTTAAGTTTGCTAGACTTTAGTTTCAATCCCAACTTTCAGAACACTACCATTTCTGCACTGCATTGACACTATGTATGTAGTGTCTTTTTGAATCTAGCTTACTAAAGATTTGTACTATAGTTTTACATCAACCAGTGAGTAGAAATTTGGAATGTCGGGTGGGCGTCGGGTATCATCAGCATAGGTCTACCGAAAGCGGGTAGATACATTTTATTCGCAATTGATTCTTCTTAAGGTACTGGTCTCCTTTCGGGTATTTTTGACTCATACGGCTTTAATCCTTTGCATAAATGGCTAAAATTTAAGAAATAACCTATTTCCGTGCTCTTTAACATTCTGGGACCAGTCTCGTATTTTTAGGCCAAAAGATAAGAAAGTTTTGGTTTTTGGCCTTAGACTCCCAGCAGGTAGACAAGAAACGGATTTGGTTGTGATGGCTGGAAAGAGGTCACAAAAATGAACATTTTTGCTTTTACAATCTTTGAGCTATCTCCATTGTTTAAGCCAGTATAAGCAAAAAAACTGTTTTTAGGGTCAAAAAATGGCCATTTTCAAGGAAATCAGTTTTTTCAAAATTACTGCCATATGTTAAGGACAAAGTTGGCTTATTTATACTCAATCGATACAGCGTCCAAATGTCCATTTTATGAATGCCTATTAGCCGGACTTTATTCCTTTAGATTTGGCCGAAAAACGATATTGGCAAAACTGTGATTATTTTGTTTCGAACATCGATTTCTCAAAAACTACTTGACGGATTCCGGACATTTTTGGCAGAAGTGAAATTCGTACTTCTGCAGAGGGACGTTTTTCTTGGTTAAGGCTAAAACATATCCAGTAGCAAGAAAAATCAATGCGAAGTTGCTAAATTTCGTGTTACCGTGCATGTGGTCGATTTTCTCGAACGTTAGACCTGCTGAGCCAAATCCAGGAAAACGTCTCTCGGCCCATATGTCCTTTTCATATAGTGGCACAAATAGAACTTTTGGCCGATTGTTCGTTTTTGAGAAATCGATATTCAAAAATGTTTGGTCTATATTCATTCTGTTAGATGTCAGCATGTCAGAAAATTTCTGCTATTTTAATGCTAATTTTGAGCTAATTAAGCTTCGTAAGCCCATGTGAATGTTCAGATAATAAGCTTTAAAACCATGTATAAAGCTATTTCCAACTCCCAAAATTGCGAAAGCTATAGCGTTTCAAAAAAATCACCACACAAGCACTGCACAAAATGATACCAATACCTTAAGGTGTTGGTTTCCTTTCGGGTATTTTTAACTCGTACGGCTTTAATCTTTTACGTAAATGACTGAAACTTACAAAAGAACCTATTTCCGTGCTCTTTAACATTCTGGGACCAGTCCCGTATTTTTAGGCCAAAAGATAAGAAAGTTTTGGTTTTTGGCTTTAGGTTCTCAGTAGGTAGTCAGGATACAGGATTGGTTGTTATAGATGGAAAGAGGACATGAAAATGAACATTTTTACTTTTACAACTTTTGAGCTATCTCCAGTGGTTAAGTCAGTACAAGCAAAAAACTATTTTGAGGGTCAAAAATGGCCATTTTTGAGGAAATCCAGTTTTTTCAAAATTACTGCCACATGTTAAAACCAAAGTTGGCTTATTTATACTCAGTCGATACAGCGTCTAAATGGACATTTTATGAATGCCTATTAGCCGAACTCTATAGCTTTAGGCTAGAGATTTGGCCGAAAAACCATTTTGGCGAAACTGCGATTATTTTGTTTCAAACATCAATTTCTCAAAAACTACTCGACCGATTCCGGAGAGTTTTGGCAGAATCGAAATTCGTACTTCTGCGGAGGGACGTTTTTCCTGGTTTGAGCTAAAACATCTCCAGTTGCGAGAAAACTGACTTCAAAGTTGCGAAATTTCGTGTCTCCGCACATTTCCTGAATTTTCTGGAGTATTGAGGCTTGTGAGCCAAATCCAAAAAATCGTCCCTCAGCCCATATGTCCTCTGCATGATAGCACAAGAAAAAATTTTGGCCGATTCTTCAGTTTTGAGAAATCAATGTTCAAAAATGTTTGGCCCATATTCATCCTGTTAGATGTCAGAACCTCTGAAAACTTGCGCCATTTTTTTGCTAGTTTTGCCAGTTTCGTAAGCTCATATGAATCTACAGGTAATAAGCTTTAAAACGATGTGTAAAACTCTTTCAAACTCCCAAAATTGCGAAAGTTTTAGCGTTTCAAAAAAATCACCATAAAAGCACTGCACAAAAGGATACCACCACCTTAAAGGGTGGTGCTACTTGAGTCGAAAATTCGACCCTCACGGATTTTGCTCAAATTGTGCCCGTTAATACCCCCTAGTGCCGTACGCAATCCATTAGAATTTGAGGTAGTTTTTAGATGTTGTATTTAGCTCCAAAATGAGCTATAGAACGTTTCAAACGGTTTTAATTTGAGTAAGTTATCGTTGCCAGAAGCAAATAATCTTAAGTTCCGATTTTAGGCCATTTTCAATAGGAATTGGAAATTTTGAATGGCTTTAACTTTTCTATCCCTCGACGAAATCATCCCAAATTTCAATGTATTGCGTACGGCCCTAGGGACTATCAATGGGCACAATTTGAGCAAACTCCGTGAGGTTCGAATGTTCGACCCAAGCAGCCCCACCCTTAAAATCTTTAATTCAGATTTTAATTTGTATTTGTGTTTTCTGTTTTCTGCTATCGTTTTCTCTTTCTTTCTTTATTCAAGGACTCTGTACTATCTCCTTCCCCTTTTCATTCTATTTTCTTGGGCAGTAAGTTACAGTATAGTAGGTGTAGTAAGTTGCACTATACCGAATTTCATGTATGACTCCACTCTGCTATCTAATAGCGTCTAAATGCTTTCGTGCACATAGCTAAATGATGGCTTTCGGTGCAAGCACATTGCAATCATGGACATAGGTGATAGGTGTGTTAGGTGGGGACCCCTCCCCCCAAATGGAGGGGTCGCCAACCCCCCCTAAAAATTTTTTCCTACCCCTCCCCCAAATCGATTTTTTCAGACGACTCCCCCTAAAAATTTTCAAACCCCTACCAAAATTTTTGAAAATTTTTAGCTAAAATTCGAAATTTTTCCAAAAAATTCCAAAAATTAGCGAAAAATTGCTAGAATTCGCTTAATTAAGCTAAAAATTGTTAAAAATAGCTGTAAATTGAGAAAATTTTTCATTTTTTTAACGAAAATACGACTGTTTTCGAAATTTTTCGCCGACCCCCCAAGAAAATTTTTATTACCCCTCCCCCCAAATCGACTTTTTGGCGCCCCCCCCCTCCCCATTTTTCGCCAAACCCCCCTCCCTACTTTTTCTGAACCCCCACCCCCACTTCTTTCGCCAGCCACACCTATGATCATGGACAAAGGGGGATTGTGTAATTGGGGGGAGGTTTAAAGCCATTTTTCCAAAGCAAAAATTTTTTGGGGGCCCTCGCCCCCCCCCCCAACTGAACTGGGGGAGGGGTGGGTTGGTCAGTCGCGCCACAGGCGCGAAAATTGGCCAAAAATCGGGTATTTTTAGGGTAAATTTTGCAAAATTTTCCCAAAATGTCCAAATTTTCGGCTTAAAGTGTTCATTATTGCGTGAAATACACGTTTTCAACAGTTTTTATGGACTTTCTGACTCAATATTGACCCTATTTTGGAGTTAGAAACATGTTGGCAATCACGTTTTCGAGTTTAAAGGCCCTGTCTAATGTTAAAATTTAATTAGTTAATGGTTGGATGTTTTTTGGCATTTAGCAATGGCTGAAAATGCTATTTTTGGCATAAAAATTGAAAAATTTTTTGGGGGAGGTTTGGGGGTCTAGGAGGGGGTTTGGGGGAGGTATAAAAAGGGGGCCCGCCCATAGGTGTAACGGGGATTTGGGTTGGGGAGGCCCCCTCCCCCCAAATTTTGGGCGCGAGCCCATAGCTGTAACGGGGATTTGGGTTGGGGGGGGGGGGGCCCCTCCCCCCGGAATTTTGGGAGGGGCCCCTTTTAGACCCCCCCAAACCCCCCCCCCCACGACCATAGGTGTAATTGGGGGGAGGTTTGGGGGTAACCCCCCCAACCATTTTTACAAACCACCCCCAAAAATTTTTGGGGCTCCCCCCCCCCCCCCCCAACGGGGGGGGGGGGGGGGGGTTAGTCGCGCCAAAGGCGTTAAAAATTGGCCAAAAATCGGGTTTTTAGGGTAAATTTTGCAAACTTTTTCAAAAATGTCCAAATTTTTGGCTTAAACTGTTCATTATTGCGTGAAATATAGCAAGGTTAACAAAAAAAATCAAAATTTGGTTTTTTGGCTGGAACTTTCGCAAAACTAAACCAAATCGATTACTTTGAGGACCCATGGATAGGTCTTGGGCTAAGCTTTAAACCACCCCAGTTTCGCTGCTCCACAACCTACCAGTAAGTCGCAGTAGGCGCGTTTGTGATTTTTTTGTTAACGTTTCACAAAAAAAATCACTCGTTAACAAAAAAAAATCAGTGGCGGATCGGATCCCAAAGAGCAGCTAGCAATGTTTTCTCATCAGGTTTTGATGGAGTGCATTAAATAACATTTAGAACCCAAAACCTCCAACCTAATGTTCGAACTCGGCCAACTGACCCCGCCGAAGTGTAAGTGGTCACTGATGGCCCCCGGCAGGATGAAGTTTGGTGGCTATAAACTGCCGTTTTAAAGGCTAAAATGTTGTTTTTTCGTGTTTGTGAGTGATTATAACTTATTTCCAGCCGTTTTGGCAGCGAAACTTAGGACTTCGTATGTTGGTGGTATATGACCCCCCACGGTCACGTGACCCCTGCCGGACCCTCCAGGTACCAACTGGGAAGTCAGAAGTGCCTACAAACGTGTCCTAGGGGGCGCAGAATTCAAATCTGGCATTAGTTTTTGAGTAACTGTAGTCTAATACTGACTTCTGGAATCACGTTTACCGTCGGACGGTTCAGGCCAGGCTGGTTATCAGGTTGGACTCCCAGAAGTGTCAGGCAACCTCAAAAACAACGGCTATAAGGGTTTTCGAGGTCGCTGAGCTCGAATTTGGCGCTAGTTTTGCTCTAGCTGCTGTTCTGAGGTCAGTAACAAAATATGAAAGTGATTTTTTATTTGTTAAAATTTTAACAAAAAAAATCACCCACCCCAGGACGGCTCAGAGGTCCGACCGGGAACTTCTATATATGTATCGATAGCGCACAGTCAGGACATGTCATATGTATATACAGTATGGGTTGTCTAGGATTTTCCCTTAGTATATAAATAGCAGCCGAAATTCGAACTTCGGCCATGAACGTTTTTGAGGCCACTTTTGGGTACCTTCACTTAAAGGTCTGCCCTGAACGCATGGAGAGGGCCTAGGGGCTCAAACTCACAGGCTGTAATGTCGAGATGTGTGGCTATCACCATGCAAAAAATTGAGTCTCTGCGACTTTCCTGTGAGTCAGGGTGGGGTGATTTTTTTGTTAAAATTTCGGGTGAATTTTTTTGTTAACCTTGCTATATATACACATTTTCAAAAGTTTTATGGACTTTCTGACTCAACATTGACCTTATTTTAGACTTAGAAACATGTTGGCAATCAAGTTTTCGAGTTTAAAACCCCTGTCTAATGTCAAAATTACTTAATAGTTGAATGTTTTTTGGCATTAGCAATGGCTGAAAATGCGATTTTTGGCATAAAAATAGAAAAATTTTTTTGGG
Source organism: Trissonchulus latispiculum (assembly GCA_030248195.1). Classification (NCBI taxonomy): domain Eukaryota; kingdom Metazoa; phylum Nematoda; class Enoplea; order Enoplida; family Ironidae; genus Trissonchulus; species Trissonchulus latispiculum. The sequence goes on from JASAND010008720.1 coordinate 16,544, forward strand.
GGGGTTTGGGGGGGGGGTCTAAAAAGTGGGCCCCCAACCCAAGTCCCCGTTACACCTATGCCCACGACCTCCCCAAACCTCCAAAATTTTTCAATTTATGTCAAAAATCGCATTTTCAGCCATGCCGAAAAACATGAAATCGTAAGTAATTTTAACATTAGACAGTGTTTTTAAACTCGAAAACTTTATTGCCAACATGATTCTGAGCCCAGAATAAGGACAATATTGACTCTAGAAGACCATAAAACCGTTATAAACGTGTATTTCTCGCGATAATAATCAAGTGAAACCAAAACTTTGTACTTTTTTGAAAAATTTTACAAAATTTGCCCTAAAAATGCCCAATTTTTTGCCCAATTTGCGCGACTTGCCCTCCCCCCCCCCCCCCCAGTTGGGGGGGCGCCCCCAAAATTTCTGGGGGGCATTTGAAAAAATGGCGGGGGGGTTACCCCCCCCCCCCCCCCGGACCCCCCCCCAATTACACCTATGGGCGGGCCCCCTTTTAGACCTCCCCCCCCCCCCAACCTCCCCCCCCTCAAGACTCCCCCCAAACCTGCCCCAAAAAAAAATTTTTTCAATTTGTATGCCAAAAATCGTATTTTCAGCCATTGCTAATGCCAAAAAACCCAACCATTAACTAATTTTAACAGACAGGGCCTTTAAACTCGAAAACTTGATTGCCAGCATGTTTCTAACTCCAAAATTTGAGTGAGAAAGTCCATAAAACTTTTGAAAACGTGTATTTCACGCATTAATGAGCACTTCAAGCCAAAAATTGGAAATTTTTGAAACATTTTGAAACAAAAAATTGGCCAATTTTTCGCGCCTTCGGCGCCACTACCCAAAACTTCGCGCGGGGGCCCCCAAAAATTTTTGGGATTGGTTTGTAAAAATGGCTGGGGGGGGGGGGTTGGGTTCCCCCCCCAAGCCTCCCCCCAATTACACCTATGGGCGCGCCCCCAAAATTTGGGGGGAGGGGGCCTCCCCCAACCCAAATCCCCGTTACACCCATAGTTTAACCGGAAATTTTGGTTGGGGGCAAACTTCGAAAATTTGGTGGTCGACCCCCGAAATGTGATGGGGAGTACCCCCCCCCCGAACCATACCCAAAATTCGGACCTCAGAAAATTCAAAAAATGGCATAAAAACTCAAAAGTTTCTGTATTTTAACGCTTTTTGTCAAAACAAGGCTTGTTTTATCGTTTTAGGTGTACTACACCGTTTTAAACCGATTTTAAGCAAAATTTGAGAAAAAATTTTCACAAATGACCATTTTTTAGCAAAATTTAGCAAACTTTTTGGCCCCAAAAAGTGCTGTGAGAGGTGGGTTCCGGGGGGGGGGGGTAACCAAAAGCTGGGGGAGGGATAGCAAAAAATCCGGGGGGGGATAAAGTTGATCGAAAATTTTGTTGGGGATACCCCACAGGTGCTGGACAAGGGGGGAAGGAGGAAATTTCCCCCCTCGGCGAAAGTCGTCCACAAGGGGTCGCAAAAATTGCTCCCACAAGGGGTAAGAAAATTGGCCACGTGCGGGTAAGAAAATCGCCCAAAAAATAGGTTTAACGACTAAAATTTCCAAAAATTTTCCGGCTTCGCCGGTATTTTTCACTTAAAATCACTATTTTTTGCGAAAAAACCGTCCGAAAATTGCGATTTTGCTAAACAATAGGTGTTTTTTGTTAAAAAATGGCAAAAATCGCTTAAAAATCGCCTGCAAAAGTACCTCTAAGAAAAATCGCTCTCACAAGGGGTACCCAAATTTGCTTCCACAAGGGTCAGTGAAATTTGGCCTCCCGTTCAGGTATGGGATACCCCCCAACCCCTCCCCCCTGGGGAAACTATGGTTATGGTTGTGGGGATTATGATGGGATAGGTGTACCGGGGATTTGGGTTAGGGGGCCCTCTCCCCCTGTCTATAGGGGTTTTCTGGTGCGCCCAGCTCATTCCCGGTGTCCGTTTTGCCGTCTGACCCACCCATTTGAGCTGTGCTGGTTCCACTTTGCCGTCTGGAGGGTCCGGTCGGTACCGACTTCCGGGAACACCATATAGGACCCTGTACATAGCCTCTCAAGACATTGTCTCCAGGAGTTTTGTAACTGTGCGCCCAGCTCATTCCTGGCATCCCGTTTTGTCGTCTGACCCACCCATCTTGCTGTGCTGGTTCCACTTTGCCATCTGGAGGGTCAGGTCGGTGGGAGGTCATATTGGGGTCAAAAATGAAATTTTTCAAAAAGTGGTCAAATTTGGTACCAAATGAAAGCCCTGGAGCGACTAAGCAACTTTTCTCATAGAACTGCATGTTCAAAGTGGCTGTAGAGTGCTGTGGTGGGGTGGGAGGTGGGGACTTAGGCGATTTTCGGTCAAAAATGAAATTTTTCAAGCGTGGTCAAATTTGGTACCAAATGAAAGCCCTAATGAGCTGAGCAAACTTTTGTCATAGAACTGCATGCTCAAAGTGGCTGTAGAGTGCTGTGCTGGGGTGGGGTGGGGACTTAGGCGATTTTCGGTCAAAAATGAAATTTTTCAAAAGTGGTCAAATTTGGTACGAATTGAAAAGCCCCTGGGCGAGCTGAGCAACTTTTGTCATAGAACTCCATGCTCAAAGTGGCTGTAGAGTGCTGTGCTTGGGTGGGGTGGGGACTTAGGCGATTTTCGGTCAAAAATGAAATTTTTCAAAAGTGGTCAAATCTGATACCAAATGAAAGCCCTAAGCGAGCTGAGCAACTTTTGTCATAGAACTGCATGCTCAAAGTGGCTGTAGAGTGCTGTGGTGGGGTGGATTGGGGACTTAGGCGATTTCGGTCAAAAATGAAATTTTTCAAAAGTGGTCAAATGTGGTACCAAATGAAAGCCCTAAGCGAGCTGAGCAACTTTGTCATAGAACTGCATCCTCAAAGTGGCTGTAGAGCGCTGGGGTGGGGTGGGACTTAGGCGATTTTCGGTCAAAAATGAAATTTTTCAAAAGTGGTCAAATTTGGTTCCAAATGAAAGCCCTGAGCGAGCTGAGCAACATTTGTCATAGAACTGCATGCTCAAAGTGGTTGTGGAGTGCTGTGGTTGGCTTGCTACCAGTTGAAAGATATTCTGTACATACCTTCATAATAGCATACATATATAAAATAATAGAAAACAAGAACAAAAAGTGCTCCTTCGGTCGCATGTAAAATACATATGAGTCTTCGTAGGCAGGTTGTACATAAGCAAAAACTGCCTGTAAAATACATGTAAGTTCCGTAGAAAGGTTGTCAATTAAGAAAAACAAGTTGCAACCGCTTTAAACATGGTGAGCCTGTCCTACAACGAGCCTCATATTGGTGTATGTCATAATACGAGCAATACGTAG
>JASAND010008721.1:0-27011 GCA_030248195.1 Trissonchulus latispiculum
TTCAGGGATGGAAACTGGGTCGTGGGTCATTGGGTCATGGGTCATTTGGGTCGCTATTTTTGCATGGGTCACTGGGTCTTGGGTCACTAATTTCGGAAAACCTCTGGGTCAGGGTGGGTCTGGGTCAAGCTTCCTATGGGTCACTTTGGGTCTGGGTCAGCAATCTTAGTGGGGCATGTTGGGTCTGGGTCACAGAGATCTTGCCAAATCTCTGAAGATTCAATTTTCGTGGTGGAAATTTAGCTAGTTTTAAAGATAAACCTACCATTTCTGAAAACTTTTCGCGTCTTCGGCGCGATCACTAACTAATTAGTTAAATTTATTAGTCATTTCGCAGAAATCACTAGAATTAATGTGTGACTTACTCTGCCATTCTATATGAGTTGGGTCACTTAGTAAAAGCACGTATACTAAAGTAGAGACATTTGGTAGATTTTAGTTTACAGCATCAACCACTCAGGTCTCAGTTTAGTTGGTTTTTTGTAAGAAAAACAACCAAGTGATCTAGTTTCACAAAATGAGTGGAATGTACTTATTCTTGCATTTTACCAAAAATTAAGAAAGTTAGAAAATTCAAAAACACTGCACAACGGGTCAATCTTTGTTAGAGTCAATCTGTGTAACGTTATTCTATTGGGTCATTTGGGTCTGGGTCACAAAAATTGTTGGGTCAGTTGGGTCTGGGTCACGAAACCGTTTGGGTCATTTGGGTCTGGGTCACTAAATTTTAAAATTTTATGGGTCACTTTGGGTCTGGGTCAAATTTGCGTTTGGGTCGAGTGGGTCATGGGTCACAAAAAATGACCCAGTTTCCATCCCTGGTATTGTTATTAACTATAACTTGTTGTTTCGTTCTAATTAAAGTGTATTTAGTTAGGTTTGAGTTTTCTGAGCTCCTGCTAGGTAGGTAGTTCAATTCTGAGTGAGTGAGAGTGCGAGTCATCTCGCCCTTAGGATCGGATTACCTGCTGCGTATATTGTCTGGCGAGGCTGTCCCGACCGTCTCCTGTAGTCGGTCTGTTATCCATCTGTGCCACGGTCTCCGCGTCCGCTACGTTAGGGCGTGGTAACGGTGTTAGTACTTAGGTTAAACTACTAGCCCCGCTACACCGTGGCTACAGTCACAGCAAGCTAGAAGGAGGAGTCTTTTTCAGATTACCCCCACGACTCAAAAGTCTTGACCAACTGAGATGAAATTTGCTATGGGTATGTTTTCGACCACGCTGAGTTCAAATATTGCAGAATTATTGGATTTTGCGAGATTCAACTTTTTCCGATTCACAAGGGGGACCAAGGGAATAGGAAAATTTTTTTGTCGCCGATTTTGATGAAGATTCGTGTTCAGGGACCCAAAAAAGCCTATATGCAAGTTTTCAGCAAATTCGGCGACAAAAAACTTTTCGGTTTCCCTTGGTCGCCCCTTGCGAATCGAATAACTCGAATCTCGCGAAATCGAAAAATTTTTGCTATACTTGAACTCAGCGTGGTCGAAAACATACCCATACCAAATTTCAGATCAGTTGGTCCAGTTTTAAGAATTTTAAGTGGGGGGGGGGGGTGTAATCTGGAAATGACCCGAAGGAGGTCCCATCCATACTGTAGTGACAATAATATTATTGCGTTATGCTGCTGTTAGTATAGTTGAGTTAGTGGTCAACTCCACAAATTAAGGCTTAATTTTTTTGTAAATGATTTCTTGTACTGCGGAGTAAAAACAATAGAATTCCAACTTTTAATTCCAGTAGCCGACTTAAGGTGCTGGTTTCCTTTCGGGTATTTTTGACTCCTACGGCTTTAATCCTTTACGCAAAGGGCTAAAACTTACGAAATAACCTATTTCCGTGCTCTTTAACATTTTAGGACCAGTCCCGTATTCTTAGGCCAAAATATAAGAGAGTTTTGGTTTTTGGCCTTAAGCTCCCAGTAGGTAGACAAGACACGGGATTGGTTGGTATGGCAGGAAACAGGACTCGAAAATGAACATTTTTGCTCTTACAACCTTTGAGCTATCTCCAGGGTTAAGTCAGTATAAGCAAAAAACTGTTTTTAGGGTCAAAAAATGGACATTTTCGAGGAAATCAGTTTTTTCAAAATTACTGCCACCGGTTAAGGACAAAATTGGCTTAGTTATACTCAATCGATACATCGTCCAAATACACATTTTATGAATGCCTATTAGCCGGACTTTATTGCATTCAGCTAGAGATTTAGCCGAAAAACCATTTTGGCAAAACTGCGATTATTTTGTTTCGAACATCGATTTCTCAAAAGCTACTCGACGGATTCCGGAGATTTTCGGCAGAATCGAAATTCGCACTTCTGCGGAGGGACGTTTTTCTTGGTTTGGGCTAAAACATATTGAGTAGCAAGAAAATTCAATGCGAAGTTGCGAAATTTCGTGTTACTGTGCATTTGGCCGATTTTCTCGAACGTTAAGACCTGCTGAGCCAAATCCAAGAAAACGTCCCTCGGCCCATATGTCCTTCATATCGTGGCACAAAAAGAACTTTTGGCCGATTCTTCAGTTTTGAGAAATCGATGTTCAAAAATGTTTTGTCTATATTCATCCTGTTAGATGTCAGCTTGTCAGAAAATTTCTGCTATTTTTTTGCTAATTTTGCCAGTTTGTAAGCTCATGTGAATGTACAGATAATAAGCTTTAAAACGATATATAAAGCTCTTTGAAACTCCCAAAATTGCGAAAGTTATAGCGTTAAACTCACCAAAATTGGCATATAAAACTCTTAATGCCTGCCGGACATTATGGTAAAGGTAAATGCTGCAAGGTAGAACTTTTCTGTCGTGTCTGCTCCTTTGATCGCTTACAGGTCACAAAAGTCAATTTTTGAAATTTCCTAAATATAGACAAATTGGGTATCATTCGATAGCTACTGATGAGCTGAACAACTTTTCTAATAGAACTATGTGTCTGAAATGTAGTAACTGAAAGTTAGGGCAAGATAAAGTTTGAGGGCACAGTTAGCTGAAAAAGGCTCAGTTCACAATTGAAAAATGTAGTGTGAACGACTGGCTGGATATCCCGGAGTCGTTTTAGTATTAAAATATTAGCCAACCCACAGAATTGACTTGCCATATTAGTTGACCCAAATTACGCAGCCGTTCTGTCTCAGCATGACCTTGGAGGGCAAATCACAGTGATTTTCAAGTTTTCCAAATTTATAGCTGAATATCTCTGCCACAGTTTGATTTCGAACTCTAATGTTTTGTCATGTTTTTGAGAACATATGTACCATTGTGTGTGAAAATGAGCGAAATCCGTGACTATCGATTTTGACCCAAAGCGACCCCCCCCCCTTAAACTAAGAACTGTTTAACTTTTTTAACCCTGTGAATAAAAAGGGAGAGATAATTTTAACTCACTTAACCCGTCTAGTACAAAAAGGCCCCACGAGTGCATCATATTGTACATACGCTATGCCATAATCGTGACCTTCATGGGCCTGAATTTTCAGGCCCGGCCCCGCCCGGCCCCTTAAAATTTCTGCTCGGCCCGGCCCGTTAAAATTTCTGCTCGGCCCGGCCCGGCCCGGCCCGTTTCAAAAATATTGGACCTCAGCCCGGCCCGGCCCGGCCCGGCCCGGTCCTGTAAGGTGAAAAGTTAGGCCCGGCCCGGCCCGGGCCCGTTTTACTAATTGTTTGCGCCCAAAACAAAAAATTTTTCGTTTTTCGGAACTTATTCGCGTTTAACCATTTTGAGCGATTTCTCAGGCTCATATTTTTATTAAGTATGTGCAGTCCTCTGTTCGGGTCTTTGTGCTTAATAGGGAACAGGTCACTGCTCAGTTCGTCGATTCAACGAAAGCACGAAATATACTATACATTAGGAAGAAACCATACATACAAAATATTAAAATAAAACTGCATTTAGGATGATATAATGTACAATTGAGATAGTATATATACACAAGTACACTAACTAAGTCCGGCAGTACTCTTCTAAAAAGCTACGAAATTCAAGAAAACTCGAAATATAATTCCACTGACTATAGAAAATTTATTTTAGAAATTAATATAATTTTTAATAAAAATTGACAAAATTGAAAACAAGACAAAACTTTTAACTGAAAACACCAGGCCCGGCCCGAAGCCCGGCCCGCTCCTGTACTAGGCCCGGCCCGGCCCGCGGGCCGGGCCGGGCCGGGCCGGGCTTACGGTCTCTATTGAGCCGGGCCTGAGTGAAGGTCTCTATTGTCTAGCATCTCTGCTGACACTTGCTCTGCACGCAAGCGGCTGGCTTCTCATTAAATGCCGGCAGAAATAAATTCAAAGATTACTTAATTAGCAAATACTTTGATACATCAATTAATCATTAATCAGTAACTGAACGAAGAAGAAGAGTAAGCCACTAGAGTACGACTATCGTTGAGGCTTCAACCAGTATCAACCGGCAAATGCTTTGGTTTAATTGTGGTCTGCCGAGAAATCCGTTCCCATCCTAGTTTGCATAAACCTAATCTTTGCTCTATTTCAGGTATGGGTATGGAGTTGGCCTGGCCGGTCTGCATCGTCGCAGCCAGCCGTTGGTTTTCCTCCGACGAGCTGGGATTCCTCACCGCTCTGGCGGCTTCCGGGTTCCCGATCGGTGCGCTGTTCAGTATGATCGTTTCGGGCTCGTTCTGCGGAACTTTGGGATGGGAGGCCGTTTTCTACCTGGTGGGCGTTCTGACGGCTCTGAGTACGATAGCCTGGTGGCTGCTCTACGCGAACGACCCGCGCGGCAGCAGGTTTACGAGTGCCAGCGAGAAATCGTTCATTCTAGATCACAGGGTCTATAAACTGCACAGGTTGGCGAAACCGAAAATTCCATGGACAAAACTGGCCAAAAGTGCCCCCATTTGGGCCATAATTTTGGTCAACGTCTCAAACTGGTATATTACTGCGTTTGTGGCCGACTTTCTGCCGTCCTATTTCAAGGATGTACTTTCACTGGGGTCAACTACGAATGGACTATTTTCGGCCCTACCGTTTCTGATGCTGCTGATTGGACGGATTATTGCCGGATTGTTGTCAGATTGGACAGATCGCTGCTACAATCCGACAACATCCGTTCGGATTTTCGGTGCGATCAGCGGGTTTCCGGTTGCAGTTCTGCTGGTTGCCCTAACGCTGTTCAATTGCCAGCAATCGAGCTACGCGGTTGTGGTGCTGGGCATTGCCTATCTCTGCTTCGGTTTTGCCGTCGGAGGGTTCATCAAAAGTTCCTGCCTGGTAGCGCCTCCGTTTTCGGGCTTTATTTCGTGCGTTTCGGCGGGCGCTTCCTATCTAGCGGGTATTGCGGTTCCCTACATTACTGAGGCGCTGACCCCGGACCGCTCGCGCGCTCAGTGGCGAAACGCGTTTTCGCTAACCGCGGCCGTTCATGCCGTTGGGACGGTGATTTTTGTGTCGCTCAGTTCGGGTCAGCTACAACCCTGGGCAGAAGAGGACCAGCTTGAGCGATTGGAGAAACCGAAACAGACCGCAAGACTGACAGTGAATTAATGTAGATGTAAAGTAGATAAATTTAAATTAAAATATAAATGAATTTGATCAGAAATGGTTGGTGTGTCCTGAAAGAATTCTCAAACCAGATTCCTTTTGTGAACCACTTTACAAAGCTTCGCTTTGAACTATGTTAATGAATGAAAGAAAGTTACACAACCAACATCCAAAAATGGATTCCAGCTAATAAAGAAGCGCAGACACTCTACTGGGGATGCACCGGGGCCTGGCCCGGCCCCGACCCCCGGTGGTCAGGCCCCGGTCCCGACCGGAACCGAAGATAATCAAAATTTTGTTAATTTTTGACATTTTTTGACCAAAATTTTGAAATGTCGAAAGTCAAAAAGTGTTCTAAATTGTTTGTTTTCCCACTGAGTTTAATGAAAACAACGTTAGAAACATTTGCATATCAGAAATTATTGCAAAATTTGAAATTTCATGAAAATCTTTGAAAATTTTCGATTTGGATCCCCAGTTTCCAGGCCCCGGCCCCGACCCCGGTAGTGGCGGCCCCGGTGCATCTCTACACTCTACCATCTGAGCCACAGGTGGTTCACTAGTATGGAGCTTAAGGGGACATCACTTTTTGCCGCTTTATCTACCATCTCCGATTTTGCTCGTTTTCACATATTTTGGAGTTCCCATGTGTCCTCCAAACAAGACAACAGCGTTTTGTGCAACGTTGTTTCCATCGTTCTGTACAGACCTTCACAGGTGACCTTGGCATGTGTTTAAACACGGAAAAATGATAATGTTAGGTTAAAAAGTTTTCGGCAAATATTTTTTCGCAAAAAAAGATAAAGCGCTACAACTTTGCACTCATGTTAGAGACATATTCTAGAGTGCAGCAGCTATCTACTATGTTGCAATTCAGTTGCGTGATCAGTTTTTGGTGAATTTTTAAAGTCAGAATTTTAGAAAATCAGGTGTTTTCGGACCATGAAAAACAGGGCCTACAGAACCATTCGCTGTTCCTAAACAGTGGCAAATACATAGCTGCACTCAATGCATAAAAGACATATTGTAAAAGTATTAGCAAGTTGATAGTAAGCTCGAAGCACTTGCCACTGCAACAGCAAACTTTGTTGAAAATAACCATTTTTCACGTTTTCACATTCTTTTGCTAATTTCTCACACATTATGTGGTAAAATATCATCAAACTGGCAGATTCACGTCTCTCACATGAGGTGGTCAAAACAAATGCTTCAATATTGAACATTAATACGGCTGTGTCTGGCACCTTTGATCTTTCTGGGTGAAAAATGCCAATTTTTAAATTTTTCCAACCAGTCTCCATATAGCCAAATTGTGTATCAATCGATAGTTAATGGAACGAGGAACAACTTTTCTAATAACTTTTCAATAGAACTATGGATCTAAAATGCTGTCTGCGCAAGTCAAAGTTAGTTAAATTTATACTGGTGCTCCAGTCCAAAGTTTAGATCAGTACATCCCTAAAACATGTACTGTGAACGCCAGGACAGATAGCTTTGAACCTCTTCTGCTCTATAATTTAACCTTAACTTGCCTTTAGTTTGGTGTATCGGTCAACCCTGTTCTCGATCGCGTTCGGTTTCCTCCTGATCTTCAATGGCTCATGACGGAAATTTTCAAGTTTTCCAGCTTTGAACCTGAATAACTCTGCACAGCTTGATTTCGAACTCCGATATTTTGTCTTACTTTTGAGAACATGTGGGGGCATATTACATGTGGAAATGAGCAAAATCCGTGACTATCGATTTTCTACCAAAGTGATCCCATTTGAACCGGAATTTTAATCCAATGTATGTATGTACATCTGTAGCCGTCATGCACCATTTCTAATTTGAATGTGTAGAAAAATTTATGGAAAGGTGTAACACATTTAGAAAAGTAGAATTGTAAAGCCAATTCATGCTCCAACGGAGCAAAACAGAAACGGGCGAACAAAGAAACTGAGTTCATGCTTGCTCAGTTAGGGGGAAGAACAACTGAAAATGGAGAAAGAGAGACGAAACAGACCAAACAGTCTAACAGACCAAAACAACCAACCAAACCTTACAAAACTGTAAATCAAAGATTTAAACTTTCGCTCCAGTAGTCCTGGCGGCCAAATTCCTGGCCACAGCTCCCGCAACTGAAGGAAAGCCTACATCATCATGACGGGCCCAGTTTTGCTTGGATGTTTGTTTTGCACACTTGTTGCAGATGACCCGGCCTGGGTCATCCGGGTTCTGCCGCTGCCCGAACTGATCCCCACCACTCCGAGGAGGACCATCGGGCTCTGGTTGGGAAAGAGTTTCCAATTCTCGCTGTTCACCATGAGCAGCATTGAAAGGCCAAGAAGGTGTCTGCTCCAGCTTCCCATTGTGGGACAGCATTCAGGCGACGTAGCGAGAGTCATACTAGCTATGACTGATTGGGAGACGCAACGGTTTGGCGCACTCATGTAGCCTCTTGGCTGAGTAGCCCGGCAATAACAATAACAACAGGAAGCAGCATTGATAGGGCGGCAGATCGTAGTATGGAAATTTCTGGTGATGCCACCGATGTTGGATTGATTGTATCTTTGTTAGCCTAGGAACGTCGTCCAAATTTAAAACGTAGCTCACAAACGTAGCTCGTTTTCTCAAACGGAGATTTTAGCGAATCTCCGTACGGAGCTACTTATTCATCTCCGTTTTGTTTTTCTTAGCTTTGCTGTCCCTTTAGTGCAGAGCTCTTTTGTAAAGTTTGAAATATAAACAGTTAAATCGTCGACTTTTTACTGCTCGCTTCCTTTCCCAAATCAAAACTAGCATAATGTGCTGCAGTCACATGTATACATAGAACTACTTTCTGCCCATTTGACTTCACAGCAGCTGAGCTGTAGCTGGCAATAAAAATGCTGGAAACGCAGACAGACAGGATATCACAAAAACTTCATTACAAAACCAATCTACTTTACAAAACGTAGCTCAAGTAAACGGAGCTGAAAGGAGCTCCGTTTGTGAGCTACGTTTAGAAAATGGACGATGTTCCCTAGCTAGCCGCCCTTCGCTTCAGCAATTCTCTGCTGTCCGGCACACCGAATTCTTCCCACAAATCGGCCCGACCTGCATCTGCAGACCCTTGATGGCTTTGAGACAGTAGTACCAAAACTGCCTCATGTCAGTCATCTTGTAAAGGAAGCAGGCATAGGAAAGATTGATAAGCCTGCAATGGTAGTTCAGCTGATGGCCCTGTGGTGTAGTGGGTTAGCACGTCTGTTTCCGGATCAGAAGGGCCGTGGTTCGATCCCCGGCTGGGCCAATTCTTTACTTTCAATGGTGAGTGAAAAGCTGAACCTCCCTCTTCCCTTCTCTCTTCTAGGTCCTGGTTTCGTGGGTACAAGGGTGCCTGACGCCTCCCGTTCGGGTTTGTCCTTGGTTTCTTCCTGGTCCACCAGCCCAGAGTTGGCTCCGGGTCCAAATTTTCGGACCCGGCCCGGAACCGGACCCGTTAGGCCGGACCCGGACCCGCCCAGACCCGGATCCAGGTACCCGGTTCTAAAAACGAACCAATTTTCATTTCAAACATTCACTGCATTCTTAAACTTCACTACAACATTACTACTGTAATAGCCCAGTCGCGAATAAAACCTGTGATAAGCATTAGGTTAACTTATTTTACGCCTCAAGATATAATTTTGAGTACTGGGGCTAACAAAAGCAGTAGCAGTTTTGTGATAGTCCAGAGACAGTGTGAGACTGTCCTTCGGACAAAGACAAGTTACGAATGGTTTGGAGGAAAGAATGTGAACGAATTTTTGGTGGCTTGTATTTGAAAACAATGTCCTTGAGCTTGTTTACTAGATTAAGTTTTTGCATGCATTGCAAAACTTTATGCTGACTTCTCAATTCGAGTTATCATATTTCTACTTCCAATTCTAGTTACTACATATTGTGTTTCTAGCCCAGCAGAGCAGCATAGGCCAGAAAGACCTCAGCAAGACAATTAAACATTGTATCTCAATGCCTAACACACCGGTTCCACCAACCTTTTATTAGAAATACAACAAACTGTAATGTTTTAACATCCCTAAATGTAACAAAATCCAGTTTTTTCAGCATTTTGGATCCGGACCCGGATTTGGACCCGCGGGTACCCGGACCCGCGGGTCCAAAAGTTAGACCCGGACCCGGCCCGGCCCGCGGGTACCCGCGGGTCCCCGAGGGTACCCGGACCCGGCGCCAACTCTGCACCAGCCCTGGTAGAAGCGCTACAGGTTGACCCTCAGCGATTTTTACCAAAAATTTAACACTTTTAGCAAATGTTAGCTATTTTTTCAAAAATTTCTCACAATTCACTAAAAATCATAATTTTTAACTAACTTTCTGGCCAAAAATGGAAAAGATTTGGAATTTCTGCTAATGTAGGGATAGACCCCCTTAAAAGTTTGGAATTTTTAGGGGTAGTTCCCTCGCCAGAGTTGGGATAGACTCCCACCAAAATCGGACCTCGTGTTAATATATAATATGTTTGTTGGGACCCTAATTATTTCATGACTGTTCGCAATCATAAAATCATGTTCTAATTTGTAAGTACAAACAGCGTTTTCACAGCGTTGTTCGTTAGTTAGTTTGTTTCATATACGGGGACTTAATGTAGTGTGCGAGATGTTATTTTGTCAGTATTGTTCTGAGACAATCTTTACTTAAGAATTTCCTTTGCTGTCAGATTATCAGATTATTTCCATTTGTTGCGACAATTTGTACCCACTGCTGTCATTTGATTTCATATACCAGTAAAAAAAATTAGTATGTACGTCCAGTTGTATTTATTTAGTTAAATTCAACATAAGTTGTCCTTATTGCGCAGCTACCATTAAAGCCTTTAAAAAATGCATGTCGGTTCAGGGAAAGATGTTTTGATGTTTTCAAATTGCGAGAAAAATGTAGAGATAATTGTCATCAATGCCCGCAGCTCCTCTTGACCTCCTATCTCATATAATAAACATTTCATTGGAAACCAATCTTTTGGTCTAAACAGGTGAGGTTAACAAATTCAGTTGTCATAAAATTTTCAGTTCTCATCCGTTCAGATTAAAATTTCTAATTTTCCAGAATGCCTAGTGTTTCGTAAAAAACAAGTTTTATCGGATAAAATATCCTACTAAAGATTGATTATTTCCAAGGTAGGGTATGTGGTGATAACTTTTAATGGGCGAAGATGCACAATTTCATCCCCAGCTTATTTTGAAGGTTTTGCTCAGAAATTGCAGATTACTTTTCAAAGTGGTATTTCAGCGAAGCGCTGTGTATTGGAGATATTAGAAATAATCTAACTTTGGTGCAGCAATAAAAAATTTTGTTACTGTGTCGGTGCAAAATGAAAGTCATTTTCGATTTCAGGTCTGAGGTCCACTGCGCTCAGAGAAACTAAATATTGAAGGAAGTTTTGACAAAATTTTCATGCTGTAGCGGGGCTAGTACCTGATTCTACGTACAAACACCGTTAACCACACCCAATTCCAGAGAATGCGGAGACCGTACACGAATAGACAACGAACCGGCTACAGGAACGGTCGGGACAGCGTCGCCAGATGTAAACCGGATAATTCACCTGCCCTAAGTGAAGCGATGCCTCCTCACTCTCACTACTATTGGATTCGAACAGGAATTACCTACCTAGCAGGAGCTCAGTAGACTTAGCCTAATAAAGCTAGTAACAATACTGTAATAAGAAAGAACAACAAATATTATATAAGAATAATAAAAGTAAATATGGGCTGAGCCCTCAGTTATACAAACAAACACACAAATTAAACTTACAGTTAGAGTGGACGGACACCCAACGTACCAGCAATGCTCCGGGGAGAGCTTTGGGGGAGAAATATACAGAGGAGTAAATATCAGCAATAGGGTGAGAATAACGAGAGTAATTAGACAGGCGCACACGGCGATAGAAAGTACAAAGCTGAAGGGGGAAGCGAGTGTTGCGTTGACCCCTCCCACGAACGCCCCTTAGTGAATAATCTCCCCCAATCACGTAGCTCCCCGTATAGCAAGGGGGGACCCACCCAATCCCAGACATACACGTTGGGGGAGCTACGTGACTTGCAAACTTAACCCAGCCCATTTTGATGATGTTATCCCAAGCCAAGCGGGTAGCTAGCTTAGCTACAGCCACCAGCAACGGAAAGGTTGATCGTGTCCAACCTTGATCCGTTACAATGCTGTAACATTGTCACTTTAACACTGTGCGATTTTGCAATTAATGCTTGGGACCCTAATTATTTCATGACTGTTCGCAAGCTTTAAGATCATGTTTCAATTGATACGTACAAACAGCATTTTCACTGCATTGAACACAGTGTTTGATAGCCCTTTTGATTCTAATACGTTTCCTTTATGTCAATTTTTCTATAAACTTATTTCAGTGGTACGGTTGGTTCTGTGACAGACAAACAAATCGGCTGTGCAAAACTGTCAAGTTTTCTGGGACTCACAACGCCGTTTATATTGCCCCCCCCCGCTGTGTAGGAAATGCAAGTCAAGCTTGCGTGCTATATGGCAGGGTATCTTTGCTTTGTTGGAACATATCTGTAATCTGACATGAGAAAATAAAGGTTGACGTTCTCAGAGGGATGGTCTGTTTTGTGCCTTTTTGGTTGGGTTGCTGAATTTTTCCACTAATTATTGCCATTTAATGTTAATACTTTGAAGCTTCAACTAAGAGTATGCTTATGTTTCAAGGTTATAACTCCTCGTTAAGCTTGCTTCTGATGAAAGCTGACACCTCTTACTAAGCTCACCGCTGATTTTAAAATCCATGAAAACGCACAGTTAATAGTAGAGTGTAAACGCCCGTAGTTAACAGATGTTCGCAAACAGCAAGCAAGAGTGAGTTAATATTTGCAGGCACTTATATATATTTAGTAAAACGCGCTAAAATCAATGCTTTATCAGGGAGTGCTGCTAGAAACGTGCAGAACAAACTGAATTCATTGTTTTGTCTACAAATTTTGCTGCAAGCTATAAGGCTGTAATTTGGCATATATAGAGGCCCTACATGTGTACTCATTTGTGCCAAATGGTAAGGAATTCTATCAGCTTGAATCTTCAAAAAGTGCCAAAACCGCCATTTTCAATCTGTCGGATCCTGTGTGTGTGGAAGCTTTCTGCAACCATAGAAGTCACAAACCTCCAGCAATCGTGCTGAAATTTTTTGTGGGTGTATTTTTGACCACGTTGAGTTCAAATATTTCAAACAATTTGAATATAAGACATTTAATTTTTATATTTTGCCGGTACCATTGCCCAAAATAACAATTTTGGCTAATTTTTGCAGACTCAAATTGACATAAATAATTTTTCAGTCAGTAGAATTTCCTACCATTTGGCACAAACGAGTACACATACGGGGCCTCCGTATATGCCAAATTACAACCTCATAGCTCGCACCAGAAATAAAATTATCTTTTCGTTTGGCCAAAAAATTAGAAATGTTTGGCGAAACTTTTACTTTGAAGAGTAATTTCAAGAAATGTAGGATACAGTACAGTCGTCTAATTTGCCATTTGCCCAATTATGATACCAAATGGCAACTTTGAAGCTATCGCCTAGCAGTCAGCAGAAGTTTTTAATCAATTACATTAGTAGTTGTGAAAAATGGAGCCAAAAAATAGGCCAATCGGACAAAGTCGGGGCAAACCTTTAGTAGCCCCCCTTAATGCAGCAAGTCCATAAGCACGCAGTCCTGCTGAGTTCATCATGTTTTAGACATTTGCTTCGAATCTGTTCTTTATGGTCAAAACAGGTGCGAGTAACAGATAAGGTTCCCATTAATTGTTTTGAGTTTCATTGAATGCTTTCAATTCTTTGTTAGAATAACAAGCTTTCCAGAATGTCAAAGATCTCAAAAAGATCTTTCTCTGACAAGAAAACCATTCCCTTGTGTGCTTATTTAGTGGGGAAATATCGCTGTTCCCTTTCAACGGCAGCGCTAAATTTCAGTCCTTAGTTTATTGTAGGAAGTTTAGAAGTTCTTGTTGACATTTCAGTATAGAAACTTGAATCAAACTATACGTAGCTTTGATGCACTAAGCTTTAATACAGTAGATACTATACCAAGAGTACATAATATAAGAGTGTGCAACTAGGCACACTCTATGTTATCAGAGCTAAAACTATTCTCTGCACGCTAACGGCGCACCCCCCTCAGATCCTAGTGACCCCTCCCCCTGCAAATCAGTACCTAGTCGAAACGGGGGTACGCTCGCTCGCTCTATGTTTATGTGCTTAAGCTCGAAAACACAAGCAGTGCGCTCGCGAATTTTGTGCCTGCTTCGAGCTTTACAACACCAACATAGCGCTCAAAATTCTTTGAAGTGATGGGTTTGATTTGCGGGGGGGTGGGCCGTTAGCGAGCAGAGCATAGTTTTGGTGTATTCCACTTACGCAGAACCTTTGTTCTCAGTTCTCGCAGAACCTCAGATTTGCACAAAGTCATTCTGCGTAAGTGGAATCGCGAGTTTTGAAATCTTTTCTGCGTTAGTGGATTCTGCGTAAGTGTACCAAAGTTTTTGCTCTGATAACATAGAGTGTGCTTAGTGGCACATTCTTATATAATGTACTCTTGGTTATACCATCAAAAGCATATTTATTAATATTCCCACAACACTTCTTTGAGGCTGCCATACTCACGAACTCTACACTTCCAGCGATCTGGTTACATATTTCAACTTGATTAATTGACAACTGTCTCATCAAAAAACAAGCTTAGTGGCAAAAAAAATTCCTGGCGACTACTATGCTAAGATCTATTACTTCTCTTTTTAGATTACTTTGGAACTATGAAACAGCACATCTCCAAAGGACCATTTGGCGGATGTCTAGAAGTGTTCTCAATTCAAGGCTCAGTTGAAGCGTAACTATTAAAATATGACGCTCAACAGAAGACTTACAATTGACTAGATTGATTGTTTTAATTGCTAACCAATTGCTTCTTAGAAAATCTAGTTTCAGCGACTTCCGAAAATGAATGGAACAAACGGAACCATTGCTTCTGCTAAATCAATTTCAATTTCAATTCTGTCTACACTAACCGTAGTGGTCAGTATATTTGGATTTGTATCAAACATTATTTTGATCGCACTTTTGAAACAATTTGGATTCAGTCGCAGACCACTGTACTTTTTAGCGGCTGCAGTCTGTGATACGACAATGTCCGCATCGATGATACCGCAAAATGCGATTCGACTAGTAATGACGTTGGACGACAACATTACGTTCACAGTAAGGCAGTGTGATTTAATTATTATGATCCCTAATGCAGGTATGTTTGAGTGCTTCATACCAAGTAATTAATTGCATTAATTGCAAATTTAAATCAAAAGAGCATAACGTTGTCAATAAAATGATCCTTAGAAACTTCATTAGCTACAATTTAAAAACTTATCCAAACGGCCTGCTCAACAGTATGTAAAACTGAGTTTATTTTGTATTTAATTAGCTAATTAACTCAATTTACACATGTTTCAAGCATTTCAGCTGCTGTTTGTGCAAAGTGGCTCGCCGCAACAATTGCCGTTGACCGTGCACTGGCACTATCATTTCCTGTCTGGTACAGTGCTTCGACAACAAAGGACAGTAAACTTAAGATTGTCCTTCTGATTAATGCGATTCATGCAGTATTAGTAGCGGGCCTCCACTTTGTCAGCGACGATCTACAGAGACCAATAAAACTTTGCTATGCGACACTAATCTTGCATCCTGTTTTAGTACAGTATTACGCCCTACACATGGTCGCAGCTGGTATAGTAATTTTGGTATTCTACTTTATAATTGTCAGGGCAATGCGACGCAGAACCAGTGAAGGTTTAGCCAAGTTTGACACTGAGCAACAGATGCAAATGATGAAACGGCAGATTTCACTGACAAAAACAGCTTCTAGCCTAACGTCAGTCACCATTATATGTTCCGTGATACCTTTCTTTATATTGATATTTCTGATACGACTGCAGCTTCCCTCTGAAATAGTGTCAGTGGTATCTCAGTTGAACACATTTCTGGCAGCTTTCAGAGCTTTCCTGTTTGTCTCAGTTCAGATCTGTAGTGATAAACAGCTGACTGCTGCTCCGAAAGCAAAGCTTTTCCAGAAAACGTTCATTAACAAGTCAGTCGTTCCGCTACCCTCATTTAACAAGTCTAATGGTCAAGCCTCAGCCCAAAGCCAAAATGCCGCTATTTTTAGAGTATCGACGTTTAATACACCCAATAAATGATTGTTGTGAAATAAGAGATGTACGATTTGTGTTGTTTTATGGTATTTGACGTCCATATTTTTGCTATTAATCAGCAGATAATCTAAGAGAACAGCTAGACTTTAGAGTTTAGACGTTTTGCGATATTTGAACTTAGCTTGGTCCATACCGAATGTTAGCTCAGATATTCAAGTTTTGAATTCAGGGACTCAGGCAAATTGTGTAGTAAATCATTAATAAATATAAAATATAATAAATAAAAGTATAAATAAATATAAATATAATCATAAATCAAATTTTAGGTATTTTTGACACGGCTCCTAACAGGATAAAGTTTCTGTGTACAATGAACAAATGCAAGAGGAGAGGTCTTCACACACAAGAAAAGCTAATGGTTTTCTGAGAGCTCAGCAGCGATACAACTTTATTTGTAATAATGGCACAAGACATATTGTCTAATCTGCTGGAAGACTTTCCACGATTGCTTATGCAGTTTTGATATAATATATAGTTTCGTTTACGGCCAAAATGCGTCAAAATTAATATCAAGTGCTCTAACTTTAAATTAGGTTGACAGATTTGACTAAAAGTTTATATGTGAGTAGGGTTGCAGTGAAGTGCTCTGGGACACCTGGGGGTTCCACTTCGATGCGGTACGCTAAAAGCACTCAATACGATATTGGTGTATATGGTCAAAATTGAACGCAGCGGAAACCGCCCAATTGAGTGAGTATTATTCGAAGGCTCTTGCTGAGTAGATAAAAAGTTGTAATAGAGCTACAACTAGCAAACGTACATAAATTGATATATGTGTAATGAAAAGGACTAGATTTGAAATAAAAATTTCTAAAATTTAAATGAAAATGGAAATCACCCAAAAATGGATTTTTGGATACTGTAGCTATGACGAGAATGAAGGTTAATTATTGAAAATCAAGTGTATTCTGATGTCCAAGCAGTTACTGTATAGTGGAATTGTTCATTGTCAAGCCAGAGTTGTCACGTGCTCGAAATAATCTAAAAACTCACAAATAGGGACCAAGATTTAGACTCAATTAAAGAAGGAATTCTAGTTGAAACGATAGTCTGAATTTAATTAATACACGATTTATTCGTAGAATTAGCTCCAGAAACTAATAAACGGTCATTCGGTCACCAAATATCCCTAGAATAGGAGTTGGCACTCCTCACCTGAATGAGAAAATACGAAAAGATAACGAAATTGTTAATCCAACTCTGGAATTATGAGTTGGTACTCAAACTCAATTGAAATATGGTCTCTAATCACCACATTGTTTACCCGCCATTAATGAGTCAAGTATTATAAAGAAATCATTAGTGAGAGATCTGAAATTAAGACTTTATGAATCAAAATGACCATAAATTCTCTTATTAATACCAATTTATGTTAAAATGGTAATTATTGGAAGATGGTTCAATTTTAGGCATTTAAGAAGCTAAGTACATAGTTAAAAATGTTAATTAGTGTTAATAGTGTTAGTTAGGCTTAATTAGGTAATAATTAATTAATTTTTATAATTTTGGTCGGTGAAATGACTTGGGCTTATATGAAAGAGAATTTGATGCAGATTCCAAAAATTCAAACCCGATTTTCTAACTCCTAAAAACAAGAAACTTATGGGCAAAAATGTTTTTATACGATTACTTTTTAATCTTTAATCTATTACTCCAAAAGGGGGATTCTAAAATGGGTTTTTCTTTTTGGTTTGACTTAAGTCAAACCTTTGCTTTTTTATTATCTGGGAGGTTGTCTACCTCCCAGACTCTGCACCAACCAGGTGTGTTGTTGTTCTTTCTCCCCTACGTACTAGCAATTGTCCTCGCTTGACTTTTGGCCAGGGCTAAGGCCAACAAGGAGGAAAACAGAAATTTACGTGTTTGCCCAAGTCATAAAATCAGAAGGGGGCCGTCCTCCTTCTTTAACAATAAAATTGTAATAAAAAGTAGTTAGGTAGATGTAGCTAAGTATGCAGTATATTATAAACTAAATATTAATACCTAGAAAATTTCATAGCTTGTGTAATATTCCAATAAAGTTGCCCAAACTCACGATTTTACCCCGTTGGTTATGTTTATGTGTAAACAAAATTTTATAAAAGTTCGACCTACTTTCGCTCTATACAATTATCAAAATGTTGGTCAGTTGTGGGCAATATTTCGCCATTCTCATTAATTATAGCCCACAACTGGCCAGCGGGCCAAAAATCACCCGACTTTTTGTGTGCTGAAGATAGGAAGCTTCCGGAAGTTTCTAGAAACTTCTTGAAGCTTCTACCTCAAACTCAAAGAAAAGACCCGAATCCAAGCTGTCACCAAGCCGTCAAGCTCTCTGACAAGTTTAGCCCAAAAATTCCAGCTACTAGTCAGTGTCCTCAACTGGAGCGCTCGAAAGCGGCCGCTCCCCATTTTCAGCTCTCGTCGAGGGAGTGCAGCCTTGTGCAACTGTTGCTTGCAAGGGCTTGCACGCACTCCCTCAACACACCTCCGACAAAACATTTAGGGAACCTCTTTGGCCTTTCAGCTAGAGAAGGAAAATTGAGCAAAATGACCTGAAGGACACTTAACACGATCCCGGCCAGAATGGGTTTTTTATGCCCGGTCGAAGACTAACACGCACTAGGAATATGGGTGGGGACTTAGGCGATTTTCGGTCAAAAATGAAATTTTTCAAAAGTGGTCAAATTTGGTACCAAATGAAAGTCCTAAGTGAGCTGAACAACTTTTGTCATAGAATTGCAAGCTCAAAGTGGCTGTAGAGTGCTGCGGTGGGGTGGGGTCGGGACTTAGGAGATTTTCGGTCAAAAATGAAATTTTTCAAAAGTGGTCAAATTTGGTACCAAATAAAGCTCTAAGTGAGCTGAGCAACTTTTGTCGTAGAATTGCATGCTCAAAGTGGCTGTAGAGTGCTGTGGTGGGGTGGGGTGGGGACGTAAGCGATTTTGGGTCAAATATGAAATTTTCCAAAAGTGGTCAAAATAGTATCTGCTTGCGCATGGTGTTCGGAAATATATTATGTTGATTCTTTTTTGCGCATACATATGTAAAAGAATGGAAAACAAGAACCAAAAATGCTCCTTCGTCGCATGTAAAATACATATGAGTACTCTCAGGCAGGTTGTACAAACACGGAAACTAGCCTGTAAAATGCATATGAGTGACGTTGAGGTTGTAAATTAAGGAAAACAAGTTGCAACGGCTTAACATATGAGCCTGTCCTACAACGAGGCTCATATTGGCGTCACAGTGCAGCCTTCTTAAAGATCATCAGGTCATCATATTAAAGAAAAAACGAATGAATAGACATAACATGTTAACATTGTGGCTTGAAAGAAATGGACAGAACGAAGTGAACTGCGACACCTCAAGTTTAACTGTACATATGCAAGCTGGTGTTTCCCGAAACACCGTGGCACCTACTATTTCCGGAAGCACTATAGTACACCTACTGTATTCTCGGAACACTATGACACACTACTCTCACATACGTAATGCTTTCCCCACATGGCTCTGAGTCAGAGCGCAGAGTGGCATGCCGTATAATGCGTATGCACAGTATAATGTCTTAGCGACAAGATGTGTGAAGGACAATTTTGTAATGAAAAACTTTACGTGCTATTTATATGGAGGTCCAATTTCGACAAATTATATTATGACATACGCCAATATGAGCCTCGTTGTAGGACAGGCTCATATGTTAAGCCGTTGCAACTTGTTTTCCTTAATTTACAACCTCAACGTACAGGCAACAATTTTACAGGCTAGTTTCCGTGTTTGTACAACCTGCCTGAGAGTACTCATATGTATTTTACATGCGACGAAGGAGCATTTTTGGTTCTTGTCTACTTGCAGGGTCATGCTAACAAATCGTAAAATTTTCTGAAGAACTGCCGATAGAAACTGTCTAGGCAGTTTTCGCGAACACGGGTTGTTCAGCGAAGCTGATCCGTGTTAGTGCGCTTTTAACTAGAGATGCACCGGGGCCGGGGTCTACAAATTGGGGTCCAAATCTTTCTTGAAAATCCCAAACCTTTCTTGAAAATTCAAATTTTGCAATAATTTCTGATATTGAAACGTTACTATCGTTGTTTTCATTCAAATCAGTGAGAAAAACAAACTATTTGTAGCGCTTTCTGACTTTCGAAATTTCAAAATTATGGTCAAAAAATGTCAAAAATTTAAAAAAATTTGCTAATTTTTGGCCCCCGGTCGGGACCGGTGCCTGACCACCGTAGCCGGGACCTAACTACCGGGGTTGGGGCCAGGCCCCGGTGTATCCCTACTTTTAACAAGTCCTGGCATTTACAACGTATAATGTCAGCCATATTGCATTTGTCATGCTCCACGGAGCATTTTTGCTCTTGTATCTATACGTACGGTTGGCAGTGATGCGTTATGTTATTTAATTTCAGATGCCCGTTTGGTTTTAACGGAATGGCTCAGAATAGTGGCAATTCTGGCAGTTCCGATTGGTCGTCCATATGCAAGTATCTGGAAGCATCCCAGGACACTACTACTACCCCCTTACCTGCAACATCAGCACGAGGAACAGGAACGACTCGTCGTGGTCGCCCGCGTGGTTCTCGTGGACCGCGGGGCAGTCGTGGTAGTAGAGGAGGAAGAGGGGGAGGTGGAGGAGTTCAGGTGACCACGTCTCCCCTTGGGTCGAATCGCTTTGGATCCTTTCTGGCTGGCGGGACGGGTCATCCTGGATCTGTTCGTTCGGCGGTTGTGCCTGATTCCGGACTGGCCTGTACCAGTGGTTTTGCTGCTGGACCGGCTGGGACTAATCTGGGGGGTGCTGCTGCTGCCACTGCGGGCTATTCTCAGCTCGGACAGCAGTACTTTTTGAAACTGACAACTACTACCGCTTCCGCATCCATCGTACCACCTCGTGCTTCGGATGCCGCACCGTCTACCTATGCGGCCGCGTCAGCGCCTGGTGGTTACGGTTGCACGGCTGCTGCTGGTCTGACCCTACAGAAACAGTCACCGCAACCTTCGTATGTGCTTTATTCTGGTCAGTATCAGCAGCCTACGACAGCTTTACCCAGTTTAGCCTCTACTTACGGATCCACTGCCCTTCCAATGCATCAGTATTATTATCAGCCTGTTTCCGGCAGCAGCAGCGCCTCACTGCCCTATCATCATCAACAGACTACCTCTATGGTCTACGGTGGTCAGCAAATACCGTCTGGTGCTGCTGTTTCGCCGGATCATCCCGCGTATTCTCCTTCATCGTCAACTTTTACATTTGCCAACGTTTCTTCTGGTGCGATTCCTTCGGGAACTGTATCCCGTGCCCAATACGAGAATCTTCCTATCTCATACTCGACTGCTGGCCCTGCTCAGCAGCCTGGAGTCTCTGCTCGACCCTCGACTAATGCCCTTCCCACCCTTTCCTTCTCAGGAACGGTCGCCTCAGCCTATTCTAATGCTGGCAGTATTCAACCATCCTCGACCTCTGTTCCTCCCACTCTCTACCGGCTTCCTTCCAATTCTGCCTATCATCCTGTTCCTGTCAGCATTCCTTCCTACAATTACGTGAGCCAACCTAATGCCGTCCTGGCGCCTACGCCTGCATCCACTGTCCTTTCAGGATCCCCACGTGGTGGTCAGCAGCTCCATGCAGCACTGAACCCGACTGAACCACAATTGACCCGATCGCCCCAGCTTAATCCTTTGGCGGCTGCCATGTCTGCCACTTTATCCGTCGCTTCGGCTACAACCGGAGAAACAGCACTATTGGGAGCGGCTCCCTCCGAAGACATTTCCCTTCCAGTGATGAGAGCTAATGCCTCCAGACCCGCTGCAGGGGAAAATGAGGTTCCGCCGCCTCAGTCACCTCCAATTCAGCTGGAAGCATCCCAAAGTATTGCTGACTTTGCCGGCGACGGGATTCCAAATGTGGATTTGCTGGACTCTCTTCTGAACGCGAGCCCATCTGAGCTGTCCCAGCCGCCTGGTCCTTCTGTCCAATCGTCCCTGGGCGAAACGGAGCACTCCGGGCTGGAACAGGGAATCTCAGCCAGCGATATGATGACGACTGGCTCGGATGATCGCAGTTCTGGTGCTGGCTCGTTGCCACCCCCGCCATCAGCTGTGGCTCCGGAAGGCATTGACCCGGCTCTGGTTTCGCGCGTCTTTGAGGGAGACCGGCAGTCCTCCGAATCTCCAGAGATCCTTTGTGAGGTGGTCAACGGTCAGATACAGTCTGACGGTTCATCGCTACTGGTCCAGCCACGACTCGTTGCTCAGGCGGCCCCGGCGAATAATCCGATGGCTGTCTTTGTTAACAAACTGACCAATATAGTTGACCGTCTCGGGGATGCTACTCGAACGAAACGCAAAGAGAAGACCACTGGCAGGTCTGCTGTCTCAGTGAATCAGGAAGTCCCGTCGACGTCTGGAAATCAACTGGAGTTGCTTAAGGTACATAGTGCTTGCAAGCTCTCGAGACTTTCACACAGATTTCATTCAAAATCGGAACTGTGTAAATTTAAATTTCAAAATTTCAGTGTGTATTTCTATTTGGAGCTGTGTACAAAATCACATATCGTGTTCTTCTAATATCATCTGGCAAAGACACTAATAAGTAGCGGAGGTCGGGAGGGGCGGAGCCCCCAGCCGGAAACTAGAGTTTTTTGAAAAATTAAAAGCTTGAATCCTATTATAAGTAATAATAGTAAGTATACATAATCCCAAGTATATACGTATGCTTTTATCAAAACATTTAGAAAACTTGGCTGTGTGTTCTGTTGTGTAAATTTAAATTTGATTGTGTAAAAAATATACAGTATATTACACGTAAAACAAACCCTGCTTTTCACACCATTTCATTCATTCATAGCGGTTCAATAATGTGCGTAGCGTAGTCTTCTCGTGTATACGTACTTGTGCAAATTCGGCAGAAACTGCATTGTTTTTATAATTTTGCCTTTGCAGCCTATATATATGCCTTTGCCCAACTAAGCCTTTGCAATGCAATATGTGTAAGTTTTTTGTTTGTAGAGGTCTGGTAGCATGTCTGTTAGGACGTCTGCCGCGGGTTCGATACCTTCCATGACATCACCGATATCTCCTCACAAATCGCATCATAAGGTATAAAATGTTTGTAAAAGGTTGTAAAATTATGCACTGATTTCTTATCAACAACCGTGTCCGTAGCTAATTTGTTGTGATAGTGTGCAATGTATGCAATGAGGTTATAATATTATAGAATGAATTTTATTTGGTACGTATATACGTTAATATGAAACACGTATATTATATATGTTTAAAAACATATATATGTATATAATATTACATAACATGTATGTGTTTGTTCATTTGAAAACCAGGTTTTCTTGGCTATTTTACTTAATGCTTAGGCACTAGGTATGCATACCTGATGTAGTGCTTACTAAGCAGTTTTTACAAGTTATCTTCTTATACGCTCGTTCTTTATGATGCATTATATCATCTTGCATACATTTTTGCATGTACATACATGCATTGATATGAATTCATGTATCTGTATATGCATAGTATGTTCCTGCAGTTTGTATGATGTATATATGTGTATATGTATAGCGTTATGGGAAATCTTGGGAGTATGCACCAGTGGTGCCTGGCTTCTGGGAGCGACTCTATACGCAAAACTCACTGGATCCTAGCTATCAGTACAATGATATGTTTCAAAATGTAAAGTCAAGAAAAAAACAACCTTCACGCCGTTTACAGGATGATATCGAAGAAGAAGATGAAATACAACAGCAGCGTGCCAATGGAATTTTCAAGAAAAGAATGTCAAAGGAAAAAGGCTCTCCTACTGATAGGACTGGGATAGGTAAGATTTTTCACATGAAAAAGTTTGGTTTCTTTGCTGATAATCTAATCATGCTAAGCTATTCGTCTTATGAAAAATTGTCTATCATATTGCTAACTAATTTTCACTGTTCTCCTAAGGTCCATTTGTGTTTCTATACTCTGGCATTTGTTCAAAGCGATAGTGTTTCTACTTCTACCAGGGTTGGGCGAGACCGAGACTTCACCGAGACCGAGACTGGCCAAGTCTCGGCTTTTGGGCGAGACCGAGACCGAGACTAGCAATTTCAAGCTTAAATTTAATTTCTTCCAATTTTTGAGGCTTAGGAACAGTATTAGGGGCTTTGACACATAAACATACGGTTTCCGCACCTCGTCAGTTAAGTGTCGTTATATTAATTTAAAATTTTCGCTGAAATTTGATGTTTTCAAAAAATTTTTGGTCCCGGTCCGAGAGCGAGACCGAGACCGAGACCGAGACTGGCCAAGTCTCGGCTTTTGGGCGAGACCGAGACCGAGACCGAGACTCCCAACCCTGACTTCTACCCGCTGAAACTTGAGATTGAATTTACGAAATCAAATTTCTCCACTATAGTATTTGAATGAATTCGTACGAAATTCATTTGACATGGTCATCTAGATGGTTCTGAAGTGCATTTCAAAAAATGATCTGGAGCACTCTTCTTGGGTCGGCAGTGCTCGGACAGTTCCTACTTTTCCTACTTTTTTCCTACTTTTTCGTATGTTCCTACTTTTTTCCTACTTTAGGTCAAGAATTCCTACTTTTTCCTACTTTTTTCCTCTGAAAGACGAAATCTGCCTGATTTTACAGAAAATGGCCCGAAAAATGGCTGACTTCATGATAATCTGCATTTAGTTTTTCGATGTTCCTGACAAAAGTGAGATAATCAAACACTAAAATTTTTTAGCATCAGTCTGCTCTTACCAGTTTCAATGTTATATTAATAAAATACAAAAATGTGTAAATCTTTCGGCAGATTACTGTTTGGCTACGTGTCGTTAGCTTAGCTAAAAGGCGGCACACATGTGCAAGGGGTGTACTGAGGGTGTACCAGGTATATACACCCTGATTTGTGGGGGAGGGGACCACGCAGTGCGCAAGCAAAATCAGGGGATCGCGCAACGCGAGCGAACCGAGCGCTGTTCATATTACGGGATTTTGTCGTACTTGATTTCTACAAAAAATACGGAAGTGTTGAAGAGCAGATTACAAGCGTATCACAATCTGTGAAGTGAGTGGGAAATTCAAGACGAGGCTGTATATATGCGAATACTTTGAAAATGTCACGATCGCTGCTATTCTACCACCCTCGCCCGTCCACGCGGTTCCTTCCTCCCCCCCCTCCGGTTGTGCGAAGGGGAACTGCGCAAAATAATTGGTGGTACACTTTGTGACGAGAGACCCTGCTCATATATGAAGGGCGGGGTCTGGTTAAAATTGCCTAACCGCTTCCCGGTCCAGTTTCCGGGTCCTGCTTCCAGGTCCCGATTCTAATAGGTTCTCCGCGTTATTCTGATCATAGAAATAATAATTTTATTCCAGAATAGTGAGTTTTGCAATAATTACGTATGTAGGTTCCCAGGCTAGCTCAAAGCTTGCTCCCTCTAAACCCGCTGAAACTTTACAGCAAAACCTGAAACAACAACATTTGGTTCGCTTTGGTCCCCTCTTGCGAATCGAACAATTCAAATTTAGTGAAAAAGTAAATGTTTGTATTTTGTACCCAGCTTAGTAGAAAACATTCCCTTACGAAATATCGGTTTATTCGGTAAATTAAGCGGAATCTGGGCCTTGGAGAGTTTTTAACAGACCCAAAGGATGTACTGTATATACCGCTGAAATCAGGTTTTGATTATCAACGAATTACTAAGTTCGAATGCAATTTTGGGCGGTTCACTTGACTTCGTATTAATCAGAAGAAGAAAGTCCTGTAACACCGAAGATTCAAACAGTTCGGACGTCCGGTAGTTTTCAAATCTATGACATCGTGTTGTTAAATTAAAAACACCGTAAAACTTGGGTTTTGCTGAAAAATCGCAGATCGCTAAAAAACTGCATAAATTACTAACAATTAAGATAAATTTTAGCTCTCAAAGGTTCGTAGGCTACAGAAATAGAATTCCACAAGTGTCAGAGAAATTTGACTTTTTGTTCAGGTGTTGAGGTTACTTTCATGGAATATATATATATATTTTACTTGCCTTCAAAAATAAGTTTTGAATTTTTAAGGGGAGGGGGTCGAAAATGCAAAAAAGACACAAATGTCGTTCCATCTTGTTCAAATTTTGTGGTCCTACCAAGAGTACATGATATAAAGAGTGTGCCACTATGCACACTCTATGTTATCAGAGCAAAAACTACGCTCTGCTCGCTAACGGCCCACCCCCCCCCACAAATCAGACCCATCACTTCAAAGAATTTTGAGCGCTATGTTTATGTCAAAATTCGCGCACGCACTGCTTGTGTTTTCGAGCTTAAGCACATAAACATAGAGCGAGTGAGCGTACCCCCGTTTCGACTAGGTACTGATTTGCGGGGGGGTCGCTAGGGTCTGATTATGTACTCTTGGTCGGGTCCTACCCACTTGCATGCAAAATTTCAGCCCGCTAGCTGCTTGTCTCTATCGCTCAAATCGGGGAGCCTTTCTCGACTGTTCTTAAATGATCGTCTTGAAAAGGTTTAAGACGAATGAAGCATTGCTTGTGGCACACTGAAAAGCTGCGTAATACTGTTTTGTTGAAGGCAAAATTAGATAACTTACATGCAAAATCTAGTATGTATCCTGAAAATTCCTACTTTTTTGTCATAATTCCTACTTTTTGTTCCTACTTTTTCCTACTTTTTAAAAAAATTGTTCCTACTTTTTTTCCTACTTTTCCTAAATCGCCATGTCCGAGGCCTGGTCGGGCTTGTTCTGATTTCACAATTCCAGTGCCGTGTAGTTGCTCTTAGACGGCGTCGACGTGCGCATACACGCGGCGAAGTGCCTCGCCAGGCTGAGGCGCCAAACTACTACTGGAAGTGTCGACGCGTTAATTGACGTCTTTAGACCTGCGTACGCGACGTACATGATTGCATTTTGCTAAGTCCCCAATCTGTCTTTTTTAGGTAGTGGAAAGGGTAAGCCGGGAGCCATGCCATCCTATGAGAATTATCCAGACGAAGGTGGTGGTGGAGAGTCTCCTCTAGTCAGCGGTGGAGCCAACGCCGCCTCATTCACTGCTCAACGACAGCATCGCTCAGGAAAGCCTGCCAGTTGGAAAAAGGTTTCTACAGTATTATTCATTGGCTTTTAACCAAAATGTATTTGAAACGTCAATCTCCCGTTTTTTCCTACTTCGTACTGTATTTACCCGAGTGCATACTATTAGACTTGGATTTGTAGAGTGACCACTCTTGATACAGTGTTACATTTTGAATGTTTAAATCATTGTATTTAAAATCCCACTTATATCAAG
>JASAND010008722.1:0-46455 GCA_030248195.1 Trissonchulus latispiculum
CTTCGTTCAGTATACGCTTACGACTGTCTTACAGGTTTTTGGAGCGATCTTCACCCCTACTTCGAGAAAGCAATCTAGCATTTCTAAACACTGGGGCGAGGCTTAGTGATCTAACTTTACAATATCTGGTACAGTCACTGGCTTATAATGCGCAAAGTTTCAGACGATTCTGCAAGATTTCCATTGGAGTAATTGACTCACATCTTTGAAATGCCACCAAATCACAGTGACAATATCGATTACGTAATCTTGCACTGCGACCGTAGGGATAAACGAAATCTCGTAATTTTTTCACAAATTGGGACAGATACTTGGAGTATTAGTTGGAGAAAATTTGGGTTCATTTGATTAACCACAGCTAATAAGACCTTAGTTAATCTACACCTGTGTGGACCTACCACACACAATTTTTCGCACTTTGATCGTATCGCACAGAAAAGCATACACTTGCCTAAGGATTATTTTACACGATATCAAAGCGGTATATGTCAGGACTATCTCTGCAAAATTTGGGCACTGTACCTTGCACACAGCGTTCAGGGCACAGCGAAGTTTGGATGCATGTCATGTTCAGTTTCGGACCGTCAACACCAACTTGCGAAGGACCCCACAGGACGCTATGCTAAGTGGAATTCTTTCAAACTGTAAACTATTTTGCACCAAACCTAATACTATTATGTGGCGAAAAACTAGCTAGCTTTTCCAACATCGAACTTTTAGTGTATTTCGTAGCCCCCCCCCCTTAATTCGGCATAGCGGAACAATGCTTGTGGTACCAAACAAGGCATCCATTTTTTGGGAGATCGTTTATGGGGAGGGGGCGCCCCCAACAGAATAAGCCCAGGGTCCCATCTTGCACTTTACTACATTTTCGGGTTGATCAACCTATGCTTTCAACCCAGGTTTTCGTGAATTCAGGGAATCGGGTAGATTTATAGATATTGGTTTGGTTTTTCTAGAAGATTTGTTCAAGAGCTTTCAAATAATGCCCACATTGTGGGGCTTTTTGAGAAAATTTTGAAAAGCCGGAAAATCCGTTTTTCGCGAATTCCGGGAATTGAGTGCATTTTCAAGAGTTCATTCTATTAAAAAAGGTTTCGATTATTGTTAGGAGCAAAAGAATGGGACATATATTGTGGGTATTGGATGGAAAACATTTTTAAAATCCGCAAGATTTGAAAACCCGGTATTCCGTAAATTATCTGCATTTTCCTGAAAAGTGTTTCCGCGATTAAAACCTGAATTCCGGATTTTCCCGAAATTTCGAAAACTCGAGTTGCTGACCATTCTAACAATATAACATATTGTTGGGGTTGACTCCAAATGTTAATGTTACAGCGCACTACCTAGAATGGGGATTATATATACGTAAACGGTCAAAATCAGACATGGGCAGACTGGATTTCCACAGCCTACACTGGCAGCAGCTTTGCGTAGTCAATTGAAGCCGGCAGAACAAATCCTTAGTTTGGACAAATTTACAATTTGCACGCTACATGCAGTGGCACATATACAAACTTTTTCGCGGGGGCTTACGCAAAAAAATGGGGGATCGGGGCACAGAACAAAAGCCGCGGAAAAACAGAGACCCGGGGACAGCGAGACATAAAGCAAGAGGGCGGGGGAAAAAGGAAACAGGCACGGCAAGAGCCGCAACAGGCCAATGGGAGCAGAATATAAGCGTATGACCCAAAAATAGAGTATAAAAGCCAACAAAGCCGAACACCGAAAAGACGGAGGAACGCATAACAGCAGAGGCGACGAGCCAGGGGGGCAACGAGGAGAGTAATAATGCAAGTGCGAGATAGGGGACGATAAGGCGGAAAGAGGACAGGGGGAACACAGGAGGGAGCAGTGATAAGAGTACGGACCAGAAAGTAAAGTAGATATGAAAGAGGGAGAAGAGGGAGGAGAAAGAGCGTGAGGCAGGCAAGTAACGGAAATAATAAAAGCCAGATACAGGAGGTGAAGACGAAATGAATGTATACAGCGGAGGAGATTGAGTTATTATAAAGAGGAGAACAACAACCAAAATGATGAAAATAGGAACGAGGCAGGGGGGTGGGCGCGTAGGGGGGCAAATTGATGAAAAATAGAAAAGAGGCAGGGGGTAGGGGCGTAGAGTATGGGATTGAATTGAAAATAGAAACGGGAGGGGGTAGGGGGGTAGGGGTGGAATTGAATTGAAAAATAGAAACGGGAGGGGAGAGGGGGAGGGCGGGGAGCAGAAACGACCTGGCAGCACTCACAACAATTTGAGGATCTGGCAAGAAAGAAAAAAGAAGGAAATGACCGCTTGGAAAACTGTTGAGGAGCACGAGAGAACAGAAAAAGGAGGGAGGGCCGTACAAAGAAGAAAAAAGGAAAAGAAAGAGACACAGCCCGACAAAACAAAAAGGGAGGGAGGGAAAAGAAAAGAAAAGAAAAAAGCCCCACCACCCACGGAGAACCACGAGAGACAGACAAATAGTCAGCGCGCTTGGGGGGGGGGCGGGGCCCCCCCCATAAACACCCCCCCCCAAAAAACCCCCCCCCCCCAAAAAATCGCCCCCCCCCAAAAAAAAAAGTGGGTGCCCCTTTTGGTACCAACTTTTGCCCTGAAAAAATCGCTCAGAAGGCCAAATTTTCAAAAATTTTCCGGCTTCGCCGGAGATTTTTAGTCGATTTTTGCCTATTTAAGCACTAAATCCGCTTATTTTTGGCAATTGCTATAAAAATAGCGCAATTTTTAGAATGTTTTTAGAAAAATTTTGAAAAAATTTCGCCCCCCCAAAATGACTCGCCCCCCGAGGGCCCCCCTCCAAGAAAAAATCCCTAGAATAAGCCCAGTCTGGGGATCGAAGCTCCCCAGAAGTTGAAAAATTTTTGGAAATATATAAGGTTTCAAAGGCAAAAATAGGAGTATATATACAATTTAAACAAAATGCAGTAAATTTCGCTCCGACGGCGCGAAAAATTTTGAAACTGTTACAAAAGTTGCTATTGAAAATTCTAAAACGCCGAAATATGGATATAAATTTAGTAAAAATGTTTGAAATTTTCTGCAAAAAGCACCTGAATGAAACAGGTGTTATTTATTATCAGAGATATAGTCAGGGGGGCATGACGGAAAAGAGGGGAGGAAACATGGTCGCCTACTCCCTAACCATAGCAGCTGCAGCTGCCTAGTATAGCCCATTAGAAAGAGCAAGTCTAGAACTATATTGCCATGGGGGGAAAACCACCCCCTTTTTGGGGGGGAAACCCACCCGCCTCCTGGACCAAGGGTAGGAGCTATGAGCTCCAAAACGTAGCAGCAGAAAGCGAGACTCTTTCTTACCTACGTATGCAAAGATCAAGTCATTTGGTTTACTCCTGCTCATTTTATGACATTTTGAAAATGACACCTATATACTTTTTGGTCCAACTACGCCAAAATTTTGCAAAAGTTTGGACCGATGTAACTTTTGACTGGGTTGGGCTAGAAAAGTTTTGCAAATATCTGCAATGATGGCAAAACTTCCTCACACAGCCATAATTAGATCGATCCGATGTACCGTTGGTCTGGCACATAGCCAAATGTGGCGGGGGGAAAACCCACATTGGGGGGGAAACCCATCCAATTTTTTTGAAAAAATTTTTAACAACCAAACAGGGAAACAATTCGACACTATAACACGGTACTATCGAGGACTGCATCATCCTATGGTGTCAGATTTGGATAAATTTGCTTCCCTGGCTAGCTAGGGGCCAAAAACCCTGAAAGTGCCATTTCGGCACTGGAGGACCCAGGACAGGTCCAATTGTGGATTTTAGCAACCAAATGAACGTAAAAAACCATTCTCTACACCAGGGGTTTTTTGGTTTCACGATTTGCGCCAATGCTGCGTCAGGGAAAATTTTATTGCGTCAGGAACTGGGGTCACTGCGTCAAAAATAAAATTTATTTTTAAACGATTTAATAAGTATTTTCAACATTATTTTAATGTGTAACCAATGTTTAACTATTTAACCGTCAATACACAGCATTAAACACATTTTCCATCTGTTTTTCAAATTTTGCATCTTTAAAGTAGATTTTAATGTGTGAAGCATTAAGATCAAGAGAAAGAACCAACACGGGGGGTGGGGGCGGAGCCCCCCAAAAGTTGAAGAATTTTTGCAATTAAGACTCTCCCAGGAATTAATTTAGAGCATTTTCGGGACCAGTTGATGTGGTATTAAGTATGGCCGGTTGTTGCAATATCGAATGTATATTAAAATCTTTTTAAGTGCTACATCTGCAAGACTTGCAAGCTGTTCCCGCTGCTACATGCGCCCTTATATTCAATGATTAAATAAAATATTAGTTTGTCAGTCATCTTAGCACTCAGCGAGAAGTAAGAAGGCAGACATGCGGGGTCTGGGGGCGCAGCCCCCAGCAGAAAATATTTAGAAATATCACGTTTGAAACACAATTTTTCCAGCAAGTTTGCACAATTTTGCCTCTAGTTGAAGTTCAAATCCAGCTGCGCCAGGCTTGCGTCAGGGTTAATTTCATTTGCGTCACACGAAAAAAATTTGCGCCATGACGCAGCCCCTGACGCAAAAAAAACCATGCTCTACACGATAGACTAATAAGTTTTATCAAATTACATCGTTTTTAGCAGTTTTCAAAAATTGCCCTATGTTTATGTGTTAAACTTTATGAAACCTGACCGTTTGATGCTGCATTTTCAATGGCACATGAAATCTCAAAAAAGGTCCCTAGATCGGGTTTTTTGGTTTATACTAGCTAAAAAGAGTTGAATTTTTCAACGGAAGTGTCAGAATAGCGCTACGACAATTTTTGAGACCTGTGAGGGGTGGGTTTTTTCAACCCATTTGGGTTGTTTCCCCCATTGGGTTTTACCCCGCTACTTTTCCCCCATGGCTATACCCTACAGTATCACATTGGTTTCTAGGTTCGATTCTGTAAGTATAGTACTTGACCAAAGTTGACCTCCCAAAATGGGTCAAAATGCTACGGATTTTCGAAAGTTTGCAAGGGTATATACATCTAACCAACTATCAAACTTTAGCTACTATAAATTTGGACATAATTAGACTTGCTCTATCACATGGTAATAGTGGTTTTCCCCTTCGTGCACCCAGTAAAAAAATTTGATCATGTTTTTCCCCCACATTGGGTCCACTAGAGCCACTAGAGCGGGGAAAAACATGGTGACCAAATTTTCAAATTTCTGCGTATGCTTCAGGAAGGCGTAACTAATATTTAAAACCATTAAAAACGTCAAAATATGCCAATTTTGAGCATTTTTGAAGCTTCTAGCTTGAAAATATGATTTGCAGCATCAACTAGGTTACATAAGTTTCAATGGTAAAAATGAAAATTTTCAAAAAACTTAAAAATGATGGGATATTGCAATTTTTAACACAACTATCTTATTTTTAACGATATTATACATATTATGGCCTGTACCCAGCAGGTTTCATGCACAAACACGTTAGTTACGGCGGAATTGGCATTTTGACCAAACTTCGGACCAAAAAAATAGGTTTTTAAGCTTGCTGTGAGGTTAGAAGGGTGCCTTGGTAGTTTTGCACGCTGAAAACAGCTGAAACAGTGCATTCAAAGCACTCTAAATGGTTGGGTCGTAGGAATCCGAGCCATGTTTTCCCCCGCACCATGTGTTTCCCAATTTGCGGGTAAAAAACATAGAAAAATCCAGTCACTGCGAAAGCTGAGTGAGGTTTAAGAGAAGTTTGAATATACGATTGGATAGGTATTTGCCCACATTACATAACGGTATACTCAAACGTATCCAAATCCAAACGAAGAAAAAGTTGGAGGCTTGCTTCCCTATTCATGTTCCCCCCCCCCTGACTATAACTGAAAATTTCTGCTCAATGCCAAAATTTTTTGCGGACCTCTACGTAGAGCTCCGAAAAAAGTTGTGAAATTTCAGCTTTTAGACTGGTACATATACGTAATATCAAGAGTACATAATACATAAGAGTATGACAGCAGGCATACTCTATGTATTATAAGGCTGTTACATCCGATGCGCGCTATCGGCTTACCCCCCCCCCCATAAAATGTCAAAGAAATTCGCCCGCTATGTTTACATGCAACAGACGCACGTTGAACCAACTGGCTAGTTGTGTTTTCGTTCTAAAGCGTGCAAGCATAGCGCTCGAATTAACTTT
The DNA here is from genome assembly GCA_030248195.1 of Trissonchulus latispiculum. Classification (NCBI taxonomy): domain Eukaryota; kingdom Metazoa; phylum Nematoda; class Enoplea; order Enoplida; family Ironidae; genus Trissonchulus; species Trissonchulus latispiculum. Next base: position 6,169 of record JASAND010008722.1, read on the forward strand.
GATAAGGGGGGTCTGATTTAGGGGGGGGTTAAGCCGATAGCGTGCAGAGGATGTAGCGAGCTGATAATACATAATGTATGACGCTTCTCATACTCTTATGTATTATGTACTCTTGGTAATATGTACTCGTGTATTTGTTTAGGTTACGTAGGTTTCAGTTAATGTGAAATTAAGTTAAAATTGATGCTCTCCTTCTAAAGCTTCGGTAGTGCATGGTCAGTTGTGAAGCCCGCGGCTCGCTGCTGCGTGTAGGCTATGCCCATGTGTGGTAAAAATTTCTACACAAATTTTTGGTCGTACTACATGGTACTGGGGTTATTCTAGGGATTCTTTCTTGGGGGGGGCTTCTTGGCCCCCCCCCAAAGTCCGAGGGGCAAGGAATTTTGGGGGGGGGAAATGTTTCGAAAAATAGGTATGCTAAAAATAGCGCTATTTTTCTGGCATATACTATAAAAGTTGATTTTTATAGCAAAAATAAGCAGATTTAGTGTCGAAAAGGGCAAAAATTGAGTAAAAATCTCCGGCGAAGAAAGAATTTTAAATTTCGCCTTCTGAGCGATTTTTTCAGGGCAAAATTTGATACGAAAAGGGGCGCCCACTTTTTTTGGGGGGGGGGCGATTTGGGGAGGGAGGGCGATTTTGGGGGGGGGGAACGATTTTTGGGGGGGGGGAAGGGTGTTTATGAAGGGCCCCCACTAGCCCAGTGGTATACATATGTACGCTGATTGTATATTAGATAGATATATCAGAAATCTGTCAAGGGATGACAAACACAGTAATGTTAGGAAGAAAGGGCGCAACGTGTAACTAACCTGGAACACCACGGCAAAACCTCGACTTCGGATAAGGCTTGTTCTTGCAATAACGGTAGCTAAATAGGAAAAGTAAAGATAAAGTAAAAAGGTAAAGTCGATAAATATATTATATATATATACATAAATATAATCTCAAAAATACATCGAAAAATTATTTAATCTAAAAGCTTGGCGGATCCAGGATTTCCTGACGGGAGAGCAGTCATGGCTTATTCTTAGGCCAAAATTCTTCATGGGGGCATATTTTTGGAAAATTTATTCGAATTTCTGCGGGTTTTTCGTGTAAAAACTGCCAAACATAGCTAAGAAACGACTAATTATAAGTGGTTTATAGGCTGAAATAGTGAAAATTTCGTTAAAAATCCGGCGAAGCCGGAATTTTTGGGTCTATGGGGGAGGTCGGAATTTATGGAGCCATTCCATGGGGGGCTTCGCCGAATGGGGGGAGAGCGCCCCCCAGTAGAAATAAGGCAGCGGTTCCCCGAGTACAACCTAATTTGCTAACGTTCCTGACGAGATTCCTAACGACGGGTTCTGTCGGCAGAGCCCCCGCCTGGCTTACTTCTTCTAGGCCAAAATTCATGGCGGGGGGCGATATGGGGGAGGGCTCGAAGAAGCCCCCCATTGATGGGGCTCACCGAACATGAGGGGCATATTTTTGACAAATTTTTAGGTTTTTAAAAATGCTAAAAGCCGCTAAAAATAACTAATTTTTGGTGTTTTTAAGCTAAAATAGTGGAAATTTACGTAAAAATCCAGCGAAGCCTAAAATGTTTTGAGCATTTTGGGTAAAAATGGTAAAAAATGGCAATTTTTTGGGGTTATGGGGGAAGGTCCGAATTCATGGGGGGCTCCTCGAATGAGGGGACCTTCCTAATGGGGGGCACATCCCAGTAGAAGTAAGCCAGCCCACCCACCCCGCAGAAGTTGAAGAAATTTTTTGTTTTGCAATAAAAGTGGTCTTAAATTCTTTAATTCTTTACAGTTTGTAGAAAGACGGAAACTTTAAAAATATTACACACTTACAGGAAAAAATGACAATTCAGAATTATTTCAAACTTTTTCTGCACATTATTATATATATATATATATTTGTATATAGATTTGCTGTTAACAAAAAGAAAAATTGCACCGAAGGAGCGAAATTTTTTGGTATTCGGCCTTTTCTATTTTAATCCCTAATTTTTCCTTCGAATCGCGACGGGAGGGCGGCCGCTCTCCTGCTTCATCTTGGCGCGGACCTGCCTAAATATATATACGTTCGTATAAGAAGAACTCACCAACGTGCAGGTCTGCGTCCCATAATGCAGCTATTTATAAAAACGTAATACTCTAGAATTACATATTTATACGTGTATATATAAACATTATATATATATACAAGTAACAAAAATGTTCCGCACAAGAGGATAATGTGTGTGTGCTGGCTGTGTCTAATACGTATATCCTTTAAATTCCGGTTGAAGAAGTAAAGATAAAGGTTTCATAGGCACGTGACGTTAGTTGGCACAGCAACTATTGGTGGATGGTTCCATGTCAAAAGTTGCTCAGCTCACTTAGGGCTTTCATTTGATCCCAAATTTGACCACTTCTGAAAAATTTTATTTTTCACCTAAAATCGCCTAAGTCCCCACCCCACCCCACCACAGCACTCTACAGCCACTTTGGGTACGCAGTTCTATGACAAAAGTTGCTCAGCTCACTTAGGGCTTTCATTTGATACCAAATTTTACCACTTTTGAAAAATTTTATTTTTGACCCAAAATCGCCTAAGCCCCCACCCCACCCCACCACTGCACTCTACAGCCACTTTGGGCATGCAGTTCTATGACAAAAGTTGCTCAGCTCACGTAGGGCTTTCATTTGATATCAAATTTTACCACTTTTGAAAAATTCTATTTTTGACCCAAAATCGCCTAAGTCCCCACCCCACCCCACCACAGCACTCTACAGCCACTTTGGATACGCAGTTCTATGACAAAAGTTGCTCAGCTCACTTAGTGCTTTCCTTTGATACCAAATTTGACCACTTTTGAGAAACTTTATTTTCGACCATTTGACCCTCCCACCCGACTGACCCTTCAAACGGCAAAGTAGAACCAGTCCAGCAAAATAGGTACATCGGACGTCAAAACGAATACCGGGAATGAGCTGGGCACACCAGAAAACCCCTATAGACAAAGTTTTGAGAGGCCAGGTAGAGCCTACTATGGACCTCCAGGAAGCGGTTTCCGACTTGACCCTCCAGACGGCAAAGTAGAACCAGCCCAGCAATATAGACACGTCGGACGGCAAAACGGATACCGGGGATGAGCTGGGCACACCAGAAAACCCCTATAGACAAAGTTTTGAGAGGCCAGGTAGAGCCTACTATGGACCTTCAGGAAGCGGTTTCCGACTTGACCCTCCCGACGGCAAAGTGGAACCAGCCCAGCAAGATGGGTGGGTCTGACGGTAACACTGACTGCGGGAATCGATTCTCCGTGCCAGAAAACCATTGTATGGAAGATTTGAGCTTTCAAAGTTAAATAGATAGCGAGAAATTTCGATTTTTCATTTTTCGAATTTTCGCCATATTTGACGGGCCACTGTGGTCGCTAGGGAAGTGATAGAGAAACGCAACCTGGACCGTTAGTTAGTTCAATATATGTAATTTCTGAATATAAAAAGAAATCAGCTCCAGCTCGTAACGTTCGACCTGAGCGACGACCACAAAAATGGTCACTTTTCGCTATGAGCCGACTTTGCGGCGCCACTGCGGCGCAGCTGCGGCGCAAAAAAAGTTGTGATTCTTAAATTCTTTAGAGGGTACTACTAGACCCTATAGCCCTTTAGGTTGGCCCACCGCTGCAGTTCACGTGAAAGCGGCGAACATTATGTACAATACAATACAACCATCAAATAGAAGAAACCGAAAAAAAACATCGCCGCCATAACCGGTCCGGGGCGCAACTTTTTAACGGTAAGTGATACGGGGCTGAAACTTCACAGATATACTAGTGATATATATATAGTGAGTACCAGGAAAAATTTCAATTTTGGTCCAGAGTTGTCCGAGGGTCGGATTTTGGGTGGGTCGACTATTTTGCGCACCCTGGTCGGCAGTGGCGTAGCCAGAAAAAAATTTCGGGGGGGGCACATCCAAAAATTTTTAGCATTTACTCAAGTTTTTCAAAATCGTTATTCGCCTGATTCCGTCATTTTTCGGATTTTTCAAGCTTTTATATACGTATATATAGCAGCTACACGGGGGTCTGGGGGCAGAGCTCCCCAGAAGCTGGAGAATTTTTGTGAATTGTAATAAAGGTCATAATTAAAGCATTTAAAAAGATATAAACATTCAAATCGCAGAAATAAGGATAGTGCTATTTCAAATTCCTGTAAAAATTCGCCTATGGAAACGATGTCTTTCTGTTTTCTCATTTTTAGACAATTTCTACAAACTTGTTAGACTATAAGGGCAAAAGGTTAGATCTGCAGATAAAATAGGCGGGGGTCTGGGGGCGGCAGCCCCCAGCTAGAAGCCAGACCTTTTTAGAATATAGAGGTCGGGGAAAAAAAAACCAAGGTAGTCACTTTTTGGACTCTGCAGAACTACCCAGTGGAGCAATCCGGCTACAAATTATTTTCTTATCAAGCCCTGTCTAGACTGTCATTTTGGTATATAAATCGCCTCTCTAGGTCCTGTCGTTAATTAGTAATTAACGGTTAATTAGCCGGGGTAAAAAAAACCAATGGCGGGAAAAAAAAACCAACCGGTGGGAAAAAAAACCAACCCCAGTATTCGGTCAGGGTAACTCATATTAGCGATTTTATGCATGCGACAGGTAAAATCGGCGTCGCCGACTTCATATCTGCAGTTATTTTTGCGATATTCCTTATAATAAGTGAGAAAATCAAACATCAAAATTTGCAGCATCAACTGGCTAGGTTTCATCAAATTTGCCAGTTTCTATGTTAAAATGCAAAAATTTGTAAATCTTTCGAAATTCGATGAAATAAATTAAAATAAACGCTGTTTCAGTGTTTTTTTCGCGTATTTCTTTGTCCCAGAGTACTTTTTGCCCGCTTTAGCTGAGCCAAACAGCCGATCCGCCGAAATGAGGTTTTTACCGGCTAGCACAAAATTGCCAAGTCCAAATGCAATTTTGAGCTGTTCACGTGAAAGAACGCATTAAACTTGCTATGTGGATGACTTTTGAGCAACTAAGAACCATTTTTGGGAGTTTGGCAGCAAAAGCAAAAATTGGTTTTTTTTCCCCACCCCTTGGTTTTTTTTTCCCATTTTGTAAAAATTCTGCTGGCAGCTTGCCAAGCGTCGCAGAAAGGCGAGACCGACATTTTTGGAAAGAGCACATGTTGTTCTCATAGAAACTATTAAAAGTTATTATCTAACTGCTATGGAAAATTTTTTACAGGCCTTCAAAAATAGGCAAATTTTGAATTTTTGGGGGGTCAAAAATGCCAAAATTTTCAAAATGTCACAAAATGCTCAAAAGTGGTCCGATTTAGCTCAAATTTGGTGTGGTAGGTGGGATGGGCCCTACCAACTTGCATGCAAAATTTGAGCCCGCTAGCTCATCCCCATCGCCCAAACGGGGGGTTGGTTTTTTTTCCCCACCACTTGCGGGTTGGTTTTTTTTTCCCCGACCTCTATATGGCATAATTGAAACCTATTTTTTAGAGCACATTTTGCTAAAATTTTAGAAAATTTAACCCTGTAATTTGATGTGCAAATAAGATTTTTTGAGTCTAATAAAATTCGCGCCCACGGCGCGAAAATTTTTGTAAAATTTTCCCCGCCATGAGAAATTTCCCGGGGGGGCAAATGAGTTTCGGGGGGGAATTCCCCCCTCTGGCCCCCCCTGCCTACGCCCCTGCTGGTCGGAGGAGTTGGGTCTCGGCAGCCAAACTCACATATGTTAAGGTTGGGACTTGTGGCTATTACCATGGAAAAATTTTCTGGCTGCGGCTTGTTGTTAGCCGTCTAGGTGGGTGATTGTTTTTTGTGAATTAGCGGGGTGATTCTTTTTTGTGAACATTGCTATATGTTACGATTTTGAATTGATTTAGTTCTTTAACATGAAGAATGAATTGATAAATGAATAAAACGTTACCACTTTAAGCGAAGACTTAACTAAGCACAACAATCTGTCTAAGTTGTTTAATTTTTTACGACAAGAAGCAACACGCAGAGAAGGTTCATTAAACAGATATTCGATTTTCTGTTTTAAGAAACTCTTAGCCAAGTAGCCCCTGCTAACTCGTTAATATGCTTAGCGACAGTCAAAACCGTGCAACAACAGCCAACATGTTGAAAGGTAGTGTTGAACAAGGCGGCACCCAGGGGGGGTAAACAGTTAGTGATATTTTGATGTGAAAGTGCAAACATTTTGCCACATTAATGAGCTCAGTGCTAAATTGGGCCTGACCTTGAATCCTCCCTTCCGCTAGACCTTGGACCCTCCCCTTTCTAGCGGGCCAGATACAGTGGCGCACATAGAAAATGTTTTCAGGGAGGGCGGACCTCAAAAATTTAAGGGGTCTGGGGGGCGAAGCATCCTTCCAGCACTCCAAGCATTCCAAGCATCCAGCAGCAAGATGAAAACTTTTTGAAAACAAGGTTTAAAATGCAAAAATAAGCGTAAATTAAGCAAAAGTCTAACAAGCTAAACTGGCATGAATGGTTTGCCGCCGCTTCTTTCTTTAGGCAGCTAAGTTTGTAGCGTCGATTCTCGGGAAATGGTTGCCTCTGAAAAGGTAGTTGGGATAAGGAACCTTTCTAGAAATGGTTGCCCTTGAAAGGGCAGTTGGGATAAGAGATTTTCACTAAATATTGCTAAAAGTTACTTGATACACCCTCTTAAAGGGAGTCCTAGCAAATCCACCAGCTCAGCTTGACTACCGGCTTCGAAAAAAGTACTGATATTAGGCTTTTCTAAACAATTTGCTCACTTTTGCGGACTCCAACAGCGTAGCATTTGGTCATATCTCGAGATCCACAGGAGCTAGAAACATTTAGACTGCTGATTTGGAATCTGCGTCCCCGAATTACCCTATGACCGACTTTTCAACCAAATCGGACATTAAACGTTTTTATCCATTTTTGACACCTTCACCTGAAAATGGTTGCCCATAAAAGGGCAGTTGGGATAAGAAATTTTCTACTAAATATCGCTGAAAGTTACTTTGCACTTCTTTTTAAAGGGTGTCCTAGCAAATCCACCGGCTAAACTTGACTAATGAGTTCAAAAAACACAACTATTAGGCGTTTCTTTACAGTTTGCTCAGTTCTGCGGTCTCCAACAGTGTAACTTTTGGCCATATCTCGAGATTCACAAAAGCTAGAAAAACTTCGATTGCAGATTTGGAATCTACGTCCCCGAAGTACCCCAGGACAAACTTTTTGACCAAATCGGAGAGAAAAAGTTTTCGACCATTTTTGACACCTTCCTCTGAAAATGGTTGCCCATAAAAAGGCAGTTGGGATAAGGAATTTCCGATTAAATTTTGCCACAAGTTACATGACACTTCTTTTTAAAGGATATCCTAGCAAATCCACCGGCTAAACTTGACAACGAGTTCAAAAAACACAGATATTACGCGTTTCTGGGCAGTCTGCTCACTTTTGCGGTCTCCAACAGTGTAACTTTTGGCCATATCTCGAGATTCACAAAAGCTAGAAAAATTTCGATTGTGGATTTGGAATCTGCGTCCCCGAATTACCCTAGGACTGACTTTTCAACCAAATCGGAGACAAAAAGTTTTTGACCATTTTTGAGAATCGCCTTGGTCCCCCCTTACGATTTTAAAAAATTAAATTCCCTGCCCTGGTCGACTGGGTGGGTCTAGAGCGATGAAATTAAAATGGGCCAGGTTTGGGACCAACCCCCACATACCCACCAAATTTCAGCTCCGGGCGTTGAGCCTAGCTTGAGTTAATAGGGGGGGACAAGAATAATAATAATAATAATAACAAGCTAAACTGGCGTGAATGGTTTGCCGCCGCTTCTTTCTTTAGGCAGCTAACTTTGTAGCGTCGTTTTTCGGGAAATGGTTGCCTCTGAAAGGGTAGTTGGGATAAGGAACTTTTCTAGAAATGGTTGCCCTTGAAAGGGCAGTTGGGATAACTAATTTTTCACTAAATATCGCTAAAAGTTACTTGATACACCCTCTTATAGGGAGTCCTAGCAAATCCACCAGCTCAACTTGACTACCGGCTTCGAAAAAAGTACTGATATTAGGCTTTTCTAAACAATTTGCTCACTTTTGCGGACTCCAACAGCGTAGCATTTGGCCATATCTCGAGATCCACGGGAACTAGAAACATTTCGATTGCAGATTTGGAATCTGCGTCCCCGAATTACCCTATGACCGACTTTTCAACCAAATCGGACATTAAACGTTTTTATCCATTTTTGACACCTTCACCTGAAAATGGTTGCCCATAAGAGGGCAGTTGGGATAAGAAATTTTCTACTAAATATAGCTGAAAGTTACTTGACACTTCTTTTTAAAGGATATCTTAGCAAATCCACTGGCTAAACTTGACTAACGAGTTCAAAAAAACACAGATATTAGGCGTTTCTGGGCAGTTTGCTCAGTTGTGTGGTCTCTAACAGTGTAACTTTTGGCCATATCTCGAGATTCACAAAAGCTAGAAAAACTTCGATTGCAGATTTGGAATCTACGTCCCCGAATTACCCCAGGACATGCTTTTCAACCAAATCGGAGAGAAAAAGTTTTCGACCATTTTTGACACCTTCCTCTGAAAATGGTTGCCCATAAAAAGGCAGTTGGGATAAGGAATTTTCGATTAAGTATTGCCACAAGTTACTTGACACTTCTTTTTAAAGGATATCCTAGCAAATCCACCGGCTAAACTTGACTAACGAGTTCAAAAAACACAGATATTAGGCGTTTCTGGGCAGTTTGCTCACTTTTGCGGTCTCCAACAGTGTAACTTTTGGCCATATCTCGAGATTCACAAAAGCTAGAAAAATTTCGATTGCAGATTTGGAATCTGCGTCCCCGAGTTACCCTAGGACTGACTTTACAACCAAATCGGAGACAAAAAGTTTTCGACCATTTTTGAGAATCGCCTTGGTCCCCCCTTACGATTTTAAAAAATTAAATTCCCTGCCCTGGTCGACTGGGTGGGTCTAGAGCGATGATATTAAAATGGGCCAGGTTTGGGACCAACCCCCACATACCCACCAAATTTCAGCTCCGGGCGTTGAGCCTAGCTTGAGTTAATAGGGGGGGACAAGAAGAAGAAGAAGAAGAATAATAATAACACGACGAGAATAAGGGTTTGCCCTTTTCCTTCGGAAGTAGCGGCAAACCAATAAATCCTACCGGCATCAACGGGTTGTCGCAGCCATTTTCCTCTTATCTAAAGGGTCAAAACTCAGTTTTGGTACATTTTCAAAACTTGGTTCTATTACAAATTTTTTCCTACTCGTTGAGGGCTTTCAGATGAGTACCATATCGACTACTTTTGAGACAATTTTTGAAAATTCGGGTTTTCCGGGAGTTACCGGATTTTTAGTTTTTCGGTTATAACTTTCGCTAGGCGGATTTCCGGAAGATCCCGCAAGCAGGAAACTTGTTCAGCTCGACGAGCTCTTTCATTTGAGCCCCACATCGACCACTTTAGGAGAAAATTTTCAAAATCCGGAATTTTCCGGATCGAATATCTCGAAATCCGTAAATTTTCCGGAAATTTAGATTTCAGTTTCGAAATCAGCGTGGTCGACTTACCCTATGACAACCTTTTAAGCAAAATCGGAGACAAAAAATTTTTAAGTCCAAAATCCGGGTTTTCGTGAATTCCCGGATTTTCAGTTTTTCGGCTATAACTTTCGCTAGACACATTTCCGGAAAATGTCGCAAGAAGGAAAGTTGTTCAGCTCGGCGAGCTCTTTCATTTGAGTACCATATCGACCACTTTTGGAGAAATTTTTCAAAATCCGGAATTTTTCGGGTCGAATATCTCGAAATCCGGAAATTTTCCGGAAATTTCGATTTCAGTTTCGAAATCAGCGTGGTCGACTTACCCTATGACCAACTTTTAAGCAAAATCGGAGACAAAAAATTTTTACGTTTCCCTTGGTCCCCCCTTACGATTTTTAAAATTCCGGGATTCGCCATTCCCGGAATCTGGGAGATATCGGGATGCCCTTACAAACGGGAGCACTTCAGGTCACCCTACAACTATGGTGAGAATTTCAGCCCGATCGGTCCAGCCAATCTCGAGAAAAAGGGGGGGGACACAAATGTTGACCGGAATAATAAATAAATAAATAAATAAATAAATAAAGAAACTTAGCCATAACAAAGGGTTGTCTTTTTTTAAAAAAATGCGACAACCCAATAATAAATCCTACCGGCATCAACGGGTTGTCGCGCATTTCCCTCTTATTCTTCCTCTGTGCTTATATTGGCTCGGGCTAAAACTCAGTTTTGAAACATTTTCAGACTTTGGCCCTATCAACTTTTTTCCTACTCGCTGAGAGCTTTCGAATAAGTACCATAAAGTCTACTTTTGTGAAATTCTTAGCAATTCGGTTTTTCCGGGAATTTCCGGATTTTCAGTTTTCGGCCGTAATTTTCGCAGGACGCATTTCCGGAAAATGTCGCAACAAGGAAAGTTGCTCATTTCGACGAGTTCTTTCATTTGAGTCCCATATCGACCACTTTCGGAAAAATTTTTCAAAATCCGGAATTTTCCGGGCCTAATATCTCGAAATCCATGAATTTTCCGGGAATTTCAATTTCAGATTCGAAATCAGCACCACCGACTTACCCTATGACCAATTTTTAAGCAAAATCCGAGACAAAAAATTTTTAAGTCCAAAATCCGGGTTTTCGTGAATTCCCGGATTTTCAGTTTTTCGGCTATAACTTTCGCTAGACGCATTTCCGGAAAATGTCGCAAGAAGGAAAGTTGTTCAGCTCGGCGAGCTCTTTCATTTGAGTACCGTATCGACCACTTTTGGAGAAATTTTTCAAAATCCAGAATTTTCCGGGTCGAATATCTCGAAATCCGGAAATTTTCCAGAAATTTCGATTTCAGTTTCGAAATCAGCGTGGTCGACTTACCCTATGACCAACCTTTAAGCAAAATCGGAGACAAAAAATTTTGAAGTCCAAAATCCGGGTTTTCGTGAATTCCCGGATTTTCAGTTTTTCGGCTATAACTTTCGCTAGACGCATTTCCGGAAAATGTCGCAAGAAGGAAAGTTGCTCAGCTCGACGAGCTCTTTCATTTGAGTACCATATCGACCACTTTTGGAGAAATGTTTCAAAATCCGGAATTTTCCGGGTCGAATATCTCGAAATCCGGAAATTTTCCGGAAATTTCGATTTCAGTTTCGAAATCAGCGTGGTCGACTTACCCTATGACCAACTTTTAAGCAAAATCGGAGACAAAAAATTTTTACGTTTCCCTTGGTCCCCCCTTACGATTTTTAAAATTCCGGGATTCGCCATTCCCGGAATCCGGGAGATAACGGGATGCCCTTACAAACGGGAGCACTTCAGGTCACCCTACAACTATGCTGAGAATTTCAGCCCGATCGGTCCAGCCAATCTCGAGAAAAAGGGGGGGGACACAAATGTTGACCGGAATAATAAATAAATAAATAAATAAAGAAACTTAGCCATATCAAAGGGTTGTCTTTTTTTTTAAAAAAATGCGACAACCCAATAAATCCTACCGGCATCAACGGGTTGTCGCAGCCATTTTTCCTCTTATTCCTCTGTGCTTATATTGGCTCGGGCTCAAACTCAGTTTTGGAACATTTTCAGACTTTGGCCCTACCACAACTTTTCCCTACTCGCTGAGATCTTTCGAATAAGTACCATATTGACAACTTTTAGGACAATTTTTAAAATTCCGGGTTTCCGGGAATTCCCGGATTTTCAGTTTTTCGGCTGTAATTTTCGCTGGACGCATTTCCGGAAAATGTCGCAAGAAGGAAAGTTGCTCAGCTCGACGAGTTCTTTCATTTGAGTACCATATCGACCACTTTCCGAAAAATTTTTCAAAATCCGGAATTTTCCGGGTCGAATATCTCGAAATCCGTAAATTTTCCGGAAATTTCGATTTCAGATTCGAAATCAGCACCACCGACTTACCCTATGACCAACTTTTAAGCAAAATCCGAGACAAAAAATGTTTAAGTCCAAAATTCGGGTTTTCCTGAATTCCCGGATTTTCAGTTTTTCGGCTATAACTTTCGCTAGACGCATTTCCGGAAAATGTAGCAAGAAGGAAAGTTGTTCAGCTCGGCGAGCTCTTTCATTTGAGTACCATATCGACCACTTTTGGAGAAATTTTTCAAAATCCGGAATTTTCCGGGTCGAATATCTCGAAATCCGGAAATTTTCCGGAAATTTCGATTTCAGTTTCGAAATCAGCGTGGTCGACTTACCCTATGACCAACTTTTAAGCAAAATCGGAGACAAAAAATTTTTACGTTTCCCTTGGTCCCCCCTTACGATTTTTAAAATTCCGGGATTCGCCATTCCCGGAATCCGGGAGATATCGGGATGCCCTTACAAACGGGAGCACTTCAGGTCACCCTACAACTATGGTGAGAATTTCAGCCCGATCGGTCCAGCGAATCTCGAGAAAAAGGGGGGGGGACACAAATGTTGACCGGAATAATAAATAAATAAATAAATAAATAAACTTAGCCATATCAAAGGGTTGTCTTTTTTTTAAAAAAAATGCGACAACCCAATAAATCCTACCGGCATCAACGGGTTGTCGCGCATTTTCCTCTTATTCCTCTGTGCTTATATTGGCTCGGGTTCAAACTCAGTTTTGGAACATTTTCAGACTTTGGCTCTATCACAACTTTTCTACTATCCCTACTTAGTGAGATCTTTCGAATAAGTACCATATTGACAACTTTTAGGACAATTTTTAAAATTCCGGTTTTTCCGGGAATTCCCGGATTTTCAGTTTTTCGGCTGTAGTTTTCGCTGGACGCATTTTCGGAAAATGTCGCAAGAAGGAAAGTTGCGCAGCTCGACGAGTTCTTTGATTTGAGTACCATATTGACCACTTTCCGAAAAAATTTTCAAAATCCGGAATTTTCCGGGCCTAATATCTCGAAATCCGTGAATTTTCCGGGAATTTAAATTTCAGATTCGAAATCAGCACCACCGACTTACCCTATGACCAACTTTTAAGCAAAATCCGAGACAAAAAATTTTTAAGTCCAAAATCCGGGTTTTCGTGAATTCCCGGATTTTCAATTTTTCGGCTATAACTTTCGCTAGACGCATTTCCGGAAAATGTCGCAAGAAGGAAAGTTGTTCAGCTCGGCGAGCTCTTTCATTTGAGTACCATATCGACCACTTTCGGAGAAATTTTTCAAAATCCGGAATTTTCCGGGTCGAATATCTCGAAATCCGGAAATTTTCCGGAAATTTCGATTTCAGTTTCGAAATCAGCGTGGTCGACTTATCCTATGACCAACTTTTAAGCAAAATCGGAGACAAAAAATTTTTACGTTTCCCTTGGTCCCCCCTTACGATTTTTAAAATTCCGGGATTCGCCATTCCCGGAATCCGGGAGATATCGGGATGCCCTTACAAACGGGAGCACTTCAGGTCACCCTACAACTATGGCGAGAATTTCAGCCCGATCGGTCCAGCCAATCTCGAGAAAAAGGGGGGGACACAAATGTTGACCGGAATAATAAACTAGCGAAGTAGCGAGAATGGGTTGCCGCGGCATTTTCCGTTTATAGATGGCCATATCTCCCAAAAGAGGCACCGTTGTGACCCAGTATAGTCTGATTCGTGTAGTCCGTATCGAGAGCTCTCAATAGAGTACCATATTGACCATATTTAGAGTTGTTTAAATTTTTGGTCATTTTGGTCGATTTTGACCATTTTTGACCCCTTTGCGGCTCCGTAACTCAATTTTCGTACACTTTGGCGCTTTGGCCCTATTACAACTTTTTATATACTCAATGAGAGCTTTCGAATGACACCGATATGAGCCCGATCCGAGAACTCCCAATTTTGAGCCATTTTGGCCGTTTTTGGGCATTTTTTGACCATTTTTCGCCTCATAACTCAAAATGAGTGCATTTTCAGGCGTTGACCCAATTACAACTTTTTCATTACTCGCCGAGAGCTTTCGAATGATACCAAAATTAGCTCATTTGGACAACTTGTTTATTTTACTCATTTTTACTCACGGGGGTGCTCCGGGAGCACCTCTGCTCCCCCGGGGCTCCCCGCGCTTCAGTCAACAGTTCAAGTCAAGACCTTCAAAATGAGGTATCAACCACCTCTCTACCCCTTCCCAATCTCGAGATAGAGGGGGGGGACAAGGGGTGGTAACGAGATGAATAATAACTAGCGAAGTTGCGAGAATGGGTTGCCGCGGCATTTTCCCTTTGGGGGGACGGATTTTCAGAAGAATGCAACAGTAGTTTGGTCGTATTTTTCGCTACACGCATTTCCCGAAAATGCCGCAAGCAGAAAAGTTGTTCAGCTCGACGAGCTCTTTCATTTGAGTATCATATTGACCACATTTGAAGAAATTTTTTAAAATCCGGGTTTTTGTGAATTCCCGGATTTTCAGTTTTTCGGCTGTAACTTTCGCTAGACGCATTTCCGGAAAATGCCGCAAGCAGAAAAGTTGTTCAGCTCGACGAGCTCTTTCATTTGAGTACCATATTGACCACTTTTGAAGAACTTTTTTAAAATCCGGGTTTTCGTGAATTCCCGGATTTTCAGTTTTTCGGCTGTAACTTTCGGTAGGCGCATTTTCGGAAAATGTCGCACGAAGGAAAGTTGCTCAGCTCGACGAGCTCTTTCATTTAAGTACCATATCGACCACTTTCGGAAAAATTATTCAAAATCCGGAATTTTCCGGGTCCAATATCTCGAAATCCGTAAATTTTCTGGAAATTTCGATTTCAGTTTCGAAATCAGCGCTATCGAATTACCCTATGCCCAACTTTTAAGCGAAATCGGGGACAAAAAATTTTTACGTTTCCCTTGGTCCCCCCTTACCATTTTAAAAAATTCCGGGAGCAGCCATTCCCGGAATCCGGGAAATACCGGACTGTCCGCGCTTCAGTCAACACTTCACCCCACCCCAAACCTCCACTGAAAATTTCAGCCCAATCGGTCCACCCAATCAAAAGTTAGAGGGGGGGGGACAGGGGGTGGTCACGAGAATAATAATAACTAGCGCTACTGCAAGAATGTGTTGCCCACAACACATTCCTTTGGGGTATAAATTGTACTAGAGACCTTTTAAGCTGTTTCTGTTCAGGAAATCTGTCCCAGGACTCAAAGAGCTTTCAATTAAGCACCATATTGCCCATGTTTCAACGAATTTTTGAAAATCCGGTTTTTTCCGGAAATTCCGGATTTTCCAATCTGCGGCCATAACTTTCGCTAGAAACAGTTCCAGAAAATATGGTAAGGACAAAAATTACTCAGCTCGACGAGCTCTTTCATTTGAGCCCAATATCGACCACTTTTGAAGAACTTTTTCAAAATCCGGAATTTTCCGGATCGAATATCTCGAAATCCGTAAATTTTCCGGAATTTTCGATTTCAGTTTCGAAATCAGCGTGGTCGAGTTACCCTATGACCGACTGTTGAGCCAAATCGGAGACAAAAAATTTTAGACCAAATTTTGAATTTTTGAGATTTCGCCTTGGTCCCCCCTTACCATCCCGAAAAATCCGAATTTTCAAAACCCGGAATTTCGGAACCATCTTGCTTCCGGGAGATGTCCTAGTCAAGGGCTTCAAAATAAGGTATCAACCACCCCTGTACCCCTTCCCAATCTCGAGATCTAGGGGGGGGACAGACGGATAATAATAAGCACAGAACGATAACAAAGTGTTGCCCATTCCTTTGGAAAAGTGGGCAACACAATAATAAACATGTCCAGAACATAGGGTTCCAAACCCTTTGGAAAAGGGCGGGAACCCAATAACTAGCGCTACTGCAAGAATGTGTTGCCCACAACAGGTTTTTCTGTTTATTCTTCTGCTATAACTTTCGCTAGACGCATTTTCAGAAATTGTCGCAGAAAGAAAAGTTGCTCAGCTCGACGAACTCTTTCGTTTGAGCACCATATCGACCACTTTCAGAGAAATTTTTCAAAATCCGGAATTTTCCGGAACGAATATCTCGAAATCCGTAAATTTTTGGGAAATTTCGGTTTTAGTTTCGAAATCAGCGTGGTCGAATTACCCTATGACCAACTTTTGAGTGAAATCGGAGACAAAAAATTTTTCGACCCAAAATCCGGATTTTCGTGAATTCCCGGATTTTCAGATTTTCGGCCATAACTTTCGCTACACGCATTTCCGGAAAATGTCGCAAGAAGGAAAGTTGTTCAGCTCGACGAGCTCTTTCGATTGCGTACCATATCGGCCACTTCTGGAGAAATTTTTCAAAATCCGGAATTTTTCGGGTCGAATATCTCGAAATCCGAAAATTTTCCGGAAATTTCGATTTCAGTTTCGAAATCAGCGTGGTCGAGTTACCCTATGACCAACTTTTGAGCGAAATCGGAGACAAAAAATTTTTGACCAAATTTTGGATTTTGAAATTTCGCCTTGGTCCCCCCTTACCAACCGAAAAATTCCGGGATTCGCCATTCCCGGAATCCGGTAGGTATCGGAGCCATCTTGCTTCCCGGAGATGTCCTAGTCAAGGGCTTCAAAATAAGGTATCAGCCACCACTGTACCCCTTCCCGATCTCGAGATCTAGGGGGGGGACAGACGGATAATAATAATAATAATAATCATAACTAGCGACTGCGAGAGTGTGTTGCCCACCTGCATATTCCATTTAGGTTACAGCTTTATTTCCTAAGACTTTGATAGCCTCTCGTTCAAGAAATGCGTTCTTCTGCAATATGATTGGTTTTATTCGAATACAATAATGACGACACCTTCATCCTAACATGGTTGCCCTTGAAAAGGCAGTTGGGATAAGTGACTTTCCCATTACACTTTGTTAACACTACTTCATACAAATGGTTGCCCTTAAAAAGGCAGTTGGGATAAGTGACTTTCCCATTACACTTTGTTAACACTATATACTTCATACAAATGGTTGCCTTTAAGAAGAAAGTTGGGATAAGTGATTTTTCAAGTACACCTTGAATATATACTACGTTATACAAATGGTTGCCCTTAAGAAGGCAGTTGGGATAAGTGATATTTTCTGCGTTCCCGGGTTATCCTAGAAACAACTTTTCAACCAAATCGGAGAAAAAAAGTTTTTGACCATTTTTGACACCTTCACCTGAAAATGGTTGCCCATAAAAGGGCAGTTGGGATAAGAAATTTTCTACTAAATATCGCTGAAAGTTACTTTGCACTTCTTTTTAAAGGGTGTCCTAGCAAATCCACCGGCTAAACTTGACTAATGAGTTCAAAAAACACAACTATTAGGCGTTTCTTTACAGTTTGCTCAGTTCTGCGGTCTCCAACAGTGTAACTTTTGGCCATATCTCGAGATTCACAAAAGCTAGAAAAACTTCGATTGCAGATTTGGAATCTACGTCCCCGAATTACCCCAGGACAAACTTTTTGACCAAATCGGAGAGAAAAAGTTTTCGACCATTTTTGACACCTTCCTCTGAAAATGGTTGCCCATAAAAAGGCAGTTGGGATAAGCAATTTCCGATTAAATATTGCCACAAGTTACATGACACTTCTTTTTAAAGGATATCCTAGCAAATCCACCGGCTAAACTTGACTAACGAGTTCAAAAAACACAGATATTAGGCGTTTCTGGGCAGTCTGCTCACTTTTGCGGTCTCCAACAGTGTAACTTTTGGCCATATCTCGAGATTCACAAAAGCTAGAAAAATTTCGATTGTAGATTTGGAATCTGCGTCCCCGAATTACCCTAGGACTGACTTTTCAAAGATGTTACGGGTTTCTGGGAAGTTTGCTCACTTTTGCGGTCTCCAACAGTGTAACGTTCGGCCATCCCCCCTTACGATTTTAAAAAATTAAATTCCCTGCCCTGGTCGACTGGGTGGAGATAGAGCGATGAAATTCACGGATGCATACCTTCTTTTCACACTCTTCAAAATGAGATATTAACCAACCCTGTACCCCTTCCCAATCTCGAGTTCTAGGGGGGGGACACCCACCTGCTAATAATAATAATAATAATAATAACTAGCGACTGCGAGAGTGTGTTGCCCACCTGCATATTCCATTTAGGTTACAGCTTTATTTCCTAAGACTTTGATAGCCTCTCGTTCAAGAAATGCGTTCTTCTGCAATATGATTGGTTTTATTCGAATACAATAATGACGACACCTTCATCCTAACATGGTTGCCCTTGAAAAGGCAGTTGGGATAAGTGACTTTCCCATTACACTTTGTTAACACTACTTCATACAAATGGTTGCCCTTAAAAAGGCAGTTGGGATAAGTGACTTTCCCATTACACTTTGTTAACACTATATACTTCATACAAATGGTTGCCTTTAAGAAGAAAGTTGGGATAAGTGATTTTTCAAGTACACCTTGAATATATACTACGTTATACAAATGGTTGCCCTTAAGAAGGCAGTTGGGATAAGTGATATTTTCTGCGTTCCCGGGTTATCCTAGAAACAACTTTTCAACCAAATCGGAGAAAAAAAGTTTTTGACCATTTTTGACACCTTCACCTGAAAATGGTTGCCCATAAAAGGGCAGTTGGGATAAGAAATTTTCTACTAAATATCGCTGAAAGTTACTTTGCACTTCTTTTTAAAGGGTGTCCTAGCAAATCCACCGGCTAAACTTGACTAATGAGTTCAAAAAACACAACTATTAGGCGTTTCTTTACAGTTTGCTCAGTTCTGCGGTCTCCAACAGTGTAACTTTTGGCCATATCTCGAGATTCACAAAAGCTAGAAAAACTTCGATTGCAGATTTGGAATCTACGTCCCCGAATTACCCCAGGACAAACTTTTTGACCAAATCGGAGAGAAAAAGTTTTCGACCATTTTTGACACCTTCCTCTGAAAATGGTTGCCCATAAAAAGGCAGTTGGGATAAGCAATTTCCGATTAAATATTGCCACAAGTTACATGACACTTCTTTTTAAAGGATATCCTAGCAAATCCACCGGCTAAACTTGACTAACGAGTTCAAAAAACACAGATATTAGGCGTTTCTGGGCAGTCTGCTCACTTTTGCGGTCTCCAACAGTGTAACTTTTGGCCATATCTCGAGATTCACAAAAGCTAGAAAAATTTCGATTGTAGATTTGGAATCTGCGTCCCCGAATTACCCTAGGACTGACTTTTCAAAGATGTTACGGGTTTCTGGGAAGTTTGCTCACTTTTGCGGTCTCCAACAGTGTAACGTTCGGCCATCCCCCCTTACGATTTTAAAAAATTAAATTCCCTGCCCTGGTCGACTGGGTGGAGATAGAGCGATGAAATTCACGGATGCATACCTTCTTTTCACACTCTTCAAAATGAGATATTAACCAACCCTGTACCCCTTCCCAATCTCGAGTTCTAGGGGGGGGACACCCACCTGCTAATAATAATAATAATAACTAGCGCTACTGCAAGAATGTGTTGCCCACAAGACGGCCCTTTGGGGTATAGATTTTGCTAGATATATACCTGTTAAGCTGTTTCTGTTCAGGAAATCTGTCCCAGGACTCAAAGAGCTTTCAATTAAGCACCATAATGCCCATGTTTCAACGAGTTTTTGAAAATCCGGTTTTTTCCGGAAATTCCGGATTTTCCAATCTGCGGGCATAACTTTCGCTAGAAGCATTTCCGGAAAATACGGCAAGGATGAAAATTACTCAGCTCGACGAGCTCTTTCATTTGGGTACCATATCGACCACTTTTGGAGAATTTTTTCAAAATCCGGAATTTTCCGGATCGAATATCTCGAAATCCGCAAATTTTCCGGAAATTTCGATTTCAGTTTCGAAATCAGCGTGGTCGAGTTACCCTATGACCGACGTTTGAGCAAAATCGGAGACAAAAAATTTTTGACCAAATTTTGGATTTTTGAAATTTCGCCTTGGTCCCCCCTTACCATCGGAAAAAATCCTAATTTTCAAATCCCGGAATTTCGGACCCATCTTGCTTCCGGGAGATGTCCTAGTCAAGGGCTTCAAAATAAGGTATCAACCACCCCTGTACTCCTTCCCAATCTCGAGATCTAGGGGGGGGACAGACGGATAATAAGCACAGAACGATAACAAGGTGTTGCCATTTCCTTTGGAAAAGTGGGCAACACAATAATAATAATAATAAGAATAAACAGACAGTAGAAAGGGTTGCCCTTTTTTCCTTTGGAAAGGTGGGCAACACAATAATAATAAGAATAAACAGACAGTAGAAAGGGTTGCCCTTTTTTCCTTTGGAAAGGTGGGCAACACAATAAGTCAAAAGGCATCAAGTGGTTCCCGCCCGACATTTTTCTGCTTATAGAATGAGTTTATAATATTCGGGGTCCCATAACTCATTTGTCCTATATTTTGACGCGTTAGCCCTATTACAACTTTTTATCTACGCAACGAGAGCTTTCGAATGACACCCATATTGTTGGGTTTCGGTTACTTTCAATTTTGACCCATTTTGACCGGTTTTGGCCATTTTTGACCCTTTTGAGGCCCCGTAACTCATTTTTCCGACAATCTGCTGCTTTGGCCCTATTACAACTTTTTATCTACGCAACGAGAGCTTTCGAATGACACCGGTATCAGCCGTATCCGACAATTTTCAATTTTGGCCCATTTTGACCGTTTCTGGCCATTTTTGACCCCTTTGGAGCCCCGTAACTCATTTTTCCTACATTTTGACGCTTTACCCCAATTACAACTTTTTATCCACGCAACGAGAGCTTTCGAATGACACCGGTATCAGCCGTATCCGACAATTTTGAATTTCGGCCCATTTTGACCGTTTCTGGCCATTTTTGACCCCTTTGGAGCCCCGTAACTCATTTTTCCTACATTTTGACGCTTTACCCCAATTACAACTTTTTATCCACGCAACGAGAGCTTTCGAATGATATCCATATTGAGGGGGTTTCCGTCACTTTCAACTTTGACCATTTGCAGCATCACCGTATCGAGTAATTGCGAATTGTGTGACACTATGGTACCCAGGTTCCCGGAGGATCTTCCCGCATCGGGTGCCACCCTACATGCCAAATTTCAGGCCAACTAGTTGACTCTAGCTCGAGATAAAGGCGGAAAACCCCTTCAAACGACCATTTTGGCCGTTTTTGGCCATTTTCGGCCTCATAACTCAAAATGGGTGCATTTTCAGGCCTTGACCCTATTACAACTTTTTCATTACTCGCCGAGAGCTTTCGAATGATACCAAAATTAGCTCATTTGGACAACTTTTTTATTTTACTCATTTTTACTCACGGGGGTGCTCCGGGAGCACCTCTGCTCCCCCGGGGCTCCCCGCGCTTCCGGGAGCAGTTCAAGTCAAGACCTTCAAAATGAGGTATCAACCACCTCTCTACCCCTTTCCAATCTCGAGATAGACAGGGGGTACACGAAAATGTGAACAATAATAAGAATAATAAGAATAATAATAATAAACATGTCCAGAACATAGGGTTCCAGACCCTTTGGAAAAGGGCGGGAACCCAATAAATCCTACCGGCATCAACGGGTTGTCGCAGCTATTTTTCCTACAGGGCTTATCTTATCTTATCTTATCTACATGGCCAAAACTCAGTTTTGGCACATTTGCAAGCTTTGCTGCTATTGCAACTTTTTTCCAACTCGCTTAGAGCTTTCGAATGACGTCAATATGAACGCAATTGGTCAACTTTCAATTTTGACCATTTTTGCAGCATCAGCGTATCGAGGGTCAAAACGCAATTTTGGTACATTTTCAAGATTTGGCCCCATTACAACTTTTTCTCAGCTCGATGAGAGCATTCAAATGATACCAATATTGCCCTGATCCGACAACTCTCAATTTTGACCATATTTGGAAAATGGTTGCCCATAAAAGGGCAGTTGGGATAAGAAATTTTCGATAATTATTGCTAAACGTTATTTAATACAGTCTCTTAAAACGTATTCTAGCAAATCCACCAGCTCAACTTGACTAACAAGGTCAAAAACTCTTATATTAGGCGTTTCTGGGCAGTTTGCTCACTTTTGCGGTCTCCAACAGTGTAACTTTTGGCCATATCTCGAGATCCACAAGGGTTACGAAAATTTCGATTGCAGATTTGGAATCTACGTCCTCGGGTTACCCTATGACCAACATTTAAGCAAAATCGGAGACAAAAAATTTTTGACCATTTTTTAGAATCGCCTTGGTCCCCCCTTACGATTTTAAAAATTCCGGGAGCCGCCATTCCCGGAATCCGGGAGATATCGGGCTGCCCCCACTTCCGGTACCACTTCAGGTCACCCTACAACTATGGTGAGAATTTCAGCCCGATCGGTCCAGCCAATCTCGAGAAAAAGGGGGGGGACAAAGTGTTGACCGGAATAATAAATAAATAAATAAATAAAGAAACTTAGCCATATCAAAGGGTTGTCTTTTTTTTAAAAAAATGCGACAACCCAATAAAGGGACATACCCAGATGAAAGGGTTGCCTTTTTGTGTAAAAAGCGGCAACCCAAAAACGGACATACCCAGATGAAAGGGTTGCCTTTTTGTGTAAAAAGCGGCAACCCAATAAATAAATAAATAAATAAAGAAACTTAGCCATATCAAAGGGTTGTCTTTTTTTTTGAAAAAATGCGACAACCCAATAACACGACGAGAATAAGGGTTTGCCCTTTTCCTTCGGAAGTAGCGGCAAACCAATAAATTTCGCGGCGCTGAAAACGCGAAAATTTTTGAAAATGTTAAAAAAAGTTGCTATTGAAAGGTTTAAAACGCTGAAATAAGGGTGAATCAAGCAAAATGAAGTCAATTTCGGGCAGAAAGCGCGAAAAATTTTGAAATTTTATGTCATTGTCCACGCTACGCGCGGCAATAAAATTTTTCCTTTATGTCTGGTTTCGGGGGGGGGGGAGGGCCGCGACGCCCCTCCCGTCCCCCTAAGTGCGTCTGTTTCAGTCATACTTGATAAAGTTTCATGCACAAATGAGGGGAAAATTTGGGATCTTTCCAACAATCTCCACTGGCGTTCAACGCTGTCTGAGGAAGATCGACTCGCATACGTTCGGGTACGTAACAACTACAACAACTCCTTTCGGCGCGGGAAACGACAATTTTCAGGGTTGATCAGTCCACTGGCTGTCGGCAGTCAACAGAATCACTAATCGCTCTAATCAACCGCCAATTTCGCCCCTTTCGAAAGCTAATTCACTTACCTTCGACGATTCGGATAAGGCCGATCTCCTTAATGCCACCTTTCTGGAAAAGTGCTCTTCGGTGAGCCCGAATAGATCCGGCGACGATCCGCCTTTCTTCAGTCAACGGTCAAGTGAATCCCTTAGTACGATCCGCTTTCGGCTGCGGATTGTCAGGAAACTGCTGTCCCGACTCGACCGCACTAAAGGTCCTGCCTGGCCCTGATATTATGATCCCAGCAATCGTGTTCTTGTACAAACCA
The DNA here is from genome assembly GCA_030248195.1 of Trissonchulus latispiculum. Lineage (NCBI taxonomy): Eukaryota > Metazoa > Nematoda > Enoplea > Enoplida > Ironidae > Trissonchulus > Trissonchulus latispiculum. Next base: position 29,569 of record JASAND010008722.1, read on the forward strand.
ACTGTCATTTCCCCTTTTAATGATCTTCGGACTATCGCTGTCTAAGGGGCAGATTACATTTGAATGGAAACCCAGTATCGTATGCCCTATCTTCAAAAAAGGCAGTCGTTCCTCCCCGGCTAACTACAGGCCTGTTGCTCTTCTGTGCGCTGTCTCTAAGGTCATGGAGTCATGCGTTAACTATCATCTAATGAACTACCTGGAGAATCACTCACTTCTGGCTGATCAGCAGTTCGGTTTCCGCAAGAAACGATCCACTGCTCCCTGTAACCTTCTACTGTCCCAACTCTGTGCCGATTCACTTGATGCAGGCGGTGAATCAATCCTTGTCGCACTTGACATTTCAGCGGCCTTTGACTCAGTTTGGCATGCTGGTTTACTTCGGAAACTTACAGCCTACGGAATTACTGGACGTTTGCTGAACTAGTTCCGGGACCATCTGACTATCTGACCACCAGATATCAGTCGGTCCGCGTAAATAACTCCTACTCGTCCGCCAAACTGGTGCCTGCAGGTGTCCCGCAAGGCTCCATCCTTGGTCCGAGTCTATTCATTATCTACATTGACGACCTACCGGACCAACTTGGTTGCCCCTGTCTCATATATAGTCAGGGCGGGGAAAACACACCCGAAAAGATGGGGAGAAAAAACACACCCACCCAGAGAACTCAAGGTAGCAGATATAGAGACCTAGTATAGTGCAAATGAAAGTGCTATCTTTTTACAGTAAAACTATACCCATATACCCATATGGTTGGTATTGGCCAATGCGGTCTATTCTAACAGTGTTCCAAAGTTGACCCCTGGAAACACCTCTGAAACCTAAGAAATTTTAAATTTTGCTAAGCTTATTTCTAGACACCTATAAGGAAAACTTAGCTAGTCTTTGGCATAGGGGTATATGTGGACCCCTCTAGCGTTTGGTATAGACGGCAGCCTCCTGCCTTTTATGCAGGCTGAGTACTGGGTGTGTTTTTTCTCCCCGCCCATTTTGACCCCTCAGCGGGGAAAAACACACGGGAGGTCTGGGGGGCTGCCCCCCAGAAGCTGAGAAATTTTTATATTTCGTGATCTTCGTGGAATTTTTACAGAGCACTCCTTGAAATTACATTAATATTTAAGGCGTAGTGCTTGTTCACGCACCTAAATAATGCAGAAGCTGGTCAAAGTCGACCAAATAGGGTAATTGGTATATATACTCATTTTTTAGTGCGAAACACGTATTATAATGGTATAATACACATATATCGCGCCGAAGGCGCGAAAATTTTTGAAAATCAGGCGTTTACACACGTGGCAGGAAAAAATTCCTGGGGGCAACACAATTTCGGGGGGGGGGAATTCCCCCCATTCCCCCCCCCTGGCTACGCGCCTGCCTGGGGGTCCCTCTGGAGACTCCGCCAGGACCCCCCCAACACTCCCCCAAAAATTTTTCTGTTTTTATGCCAAAAATCTCATATTCATCCGTTTCCAATGCCAATGAACATTCAACTATGAAGCAATTTTGACACTTGACACAGTAGCGGCGCCAGGATTTTTTGAAGGGGGCTTGCCCGACCCAGAAATCTGGCGACGGTTTTTGGGACAATCCAAAATTTTTGCCAAATTTTAGCAAAAATTTGCCGATCTGTTTAAAAATTTCTTAACACACTCAAACTATGCATATTAACAGCTGACAGGGGGGGCACACCCATAGGTGTAATTGGGGGGGGGGGGGTAACCCCCCCCAACCATTTTTACAAACCGCCCCCCAAAATTTTTGGGGACCACCGCCCCCCCCCCCCCACTGGGGGGGGGGGTGGGGTGTGGCGCCGACGGCGCGAAAAATTGGGCAAAAATTGGGTATTTTTACATTTTTACAAACCGCCCCCAAAAATTTTTTGGGGCCCCCGGCCCCCCCCCCCAACTGGGGGGGGGGTAGTCGCGCCGAGGGCGCGAAAAATTGGGAATTTTTAGGGTAAATTCTGCAAAATTTCTCAAAAAGTCCAAATTTTTGGCTTAAAGTGTTTATTATTGCGAGAAATACACGTTTTTATTGATTGATGATTGATTAGTGTCAGTCGTTGCCACGTTTGATGGCGTTTGTTCCACTATAAAGTTTCGTTTGTTCAGGACTAAAAGAAATTTTTAAAACACTATACCTACAAGCCAACTTCATGCAAGCCCCCAATTTAATGTTTTAAAAAACTATTCATGTCATTAAAAAAGCTGACGTTTGGTCACATATAATTTTCGTTTGGTCACAGATATTTCTGAAGGAAGCGCGAGACATTTATTTTTAAATATAAATATTTTTCTTCAGAAAATGGGTTCATAGACACGATTTGATTGGGGCGGATATGCCAGGTGGAGAGGAGGGGAGGACATATCGGACTATAGGTGTAATTGGGGGAGGTTTGGGGGGGGTTTGGGGGGTATCCCCCTCCCCCCCCAGCCATTTTTACAGACCACCACCAAAAATTTTTGGGGGCCCCGGCCCCCCCAACTGGGGGGGGCGCGGAAAATGGGCCAAAAATCGGGTATTTTTAGGGTAAATTTTGCAAAATTTTTCAAAATGTCCAAATTTTTGGCTTAAAGTGTTCATTATTGCGTGAAATACACGTTTTCTAAATAAAAGTTTTATGGACTTTCTGACTCAATATTGACCCTATTTTGGAGTTAGAAACATGCTGGCAATCAAGTTTTCGAGTTCAAAACCCTTGTCTATTGTCAAAATTACTTCATAGTTGAATGTTTTTTGGCATTAGCAATGGCTGAAAATGCGATTTTTGACATAAAAATAGAAAAATTTTTTGGGGGAGGTTTGGGGGATCGTGGGGGGGGGGGTCTAAAAAGGCCCCCCCCAAATTCCGGGGAAGGGGGCCCCCCAACCCAAATCCCCGTTACACCTATGGGCACACCCCAAAGGGAGGGAGAGGGGCCCAAATCGCAAGGGGGGCCCTGTGTTTTTATTTGCTCAATGACACACTTTTTTCTGAAATGAACAAAAAATTTTGTACTTGTGCGCACGCGTGCGCACTTTTTCCCAGACACAGAAAGAGCAAATTACTGAAATTAATCACTGAAAACGATCACAAAAATTCCTCGTGAATTTCAATTTTACAAAAATTTCTTATTTCTGGAGGCTACCCTGACACCCACCGTACACAGTTTACTATATTATAACAAGTAACAAAAATGCTCCGCACAAAAGGGGATAATATGTGTGTTGGTCGTCTATGTCTATGTCTGTCGTTTAATCCGGTTGAGAAAGAAAGTATATAAATCCGACACAGCAAGTTTGGGTGGGTGGTTCTATGGCGAAAGTTGTTCAGTTCGATGCGGGCCTTCATTTGACTCGAAATTTGACCACTTTTGAAAATTTTAATTTTTGACCCAAAATCGCCTAAGTCCCCACCCCACCCCACCACAGGCCTCTACAGCCACTTTAGGTACGCACTTCTATGACAAAAGTTGCTCAGTTCGATGCGGGCTTTCATTTGGTACCAAATTTGACCACTTTTGAAAATTTTAATTTTTGACCCAAAATCGCCTAAGTCCCCACCCCACCCCACCACAGCCCTCTACAGCCACTTTAGGTACGCACTTCTATGACAAAAGTTGCTCAGTTCGATGCGGGCTTTCATTTGGTACCAAATTTGACCACTTTTGAAAATTTTAATTTTTGACCCAAAATCGCCTAAGTCCCCACCCCACCCCACCACAGCCCTCTACAGCCACTTTAGGTACGCACTTCTATGACAAAAGTTGCTCAGTTCGATGCGGGCTTTCATTTGGTACCAAATTTGACCACTTTTGAAAATTTTAATTTTTGACCCAAAATCGCCTAAGTCCCCCACCCCACCCCACCACAGCCCTCTACAGCCACTTTAGGTACGCACTTCTATGACAAAAGTTGCTCAGTTCGATGCGGGCTTTCATTTGGTACCAAATTTGACCACTTTTGAAAATTTTAATTTTTGACCCAAAATCGCCTAAGTCCCCACCCCACCCCACCACAGCCCTCTACAGCCACTTTAGGTACGCACTTCTATGACAAAAGTTGCTCAGTTCGATGCGGGCTTTCATTTGGTACCAAATTTGACCAATTTTGAAAAATCTTATTTTTGACCACTTGACCCCCTACCCGATTTACCCTTCAAATGGCAAAGTGGAGCCAGTCCAGCAAAATGGGTGGGTCGGACGGCAAAACGGACTCCGGAAATGAGCTGGGCGCACCAGAAAACCCCTATGGACAAAGTTTTGAGAGGCTATGCACAGTCCTATATGGTGTTCTTGGAAGTCGGTACCGACTTGACCCTCCCGACAGCAAAGTGGAACCAGCCCAGCAATATGGGTGGGTCCGACGGCAAAACTGCTTACGGGAATCAATTCGCCGTGCCAGAAAACCTTTGTATGAAAGAATTGAGCTTTCTAAGTTGAAAACACAGCGAGAAATTTCGATTTTTCATTTTTCGAATTTTCACCATTTTTGACCGGCCACTGTGGTCGCATGGGAAGTGATAGAGAAACGAGACTTAGCTATTTAGTTAGTTCAATATATGTAGTTTCTGAATATAAAAAGAAATCGGCTCCAGCTCCTAACGTTCGAGCTGCGCAGCGACCACAAAAATGGTCACTTTTCGCTCTGAGCCGACTTTGCGGCGCCGCTGCGGCGCTGTGGCGCACCTGCGGCGCAAAAAAAGTAGCGATTCTTAAATGGCGCATGGGGTACTACCAGACCCTATACCCCTTTAGGTACGGCCTCCGCTGCAGATTACGTGAAAGAGGCGGAAAGTCAGGACAATACGACCATTAAATAGGAGAAACCGGAAAAAAAACATCGCCGCCATAACCGGTCCGGGGCACAACTTTTTAACGGAAAGTGATACGGGGCTGAAACTTCGCACACATACTAAACTCGATGTGCTCTACAATTTGCGCATGAAATCTGCGCAGGATCTGCGCAGGATTTTGCGCAGCCTCTGCGCAGCTTATTTTACGGTGTCTCCAGGGACTTTTGACACATATTATAGGGGTCGCTGCCGCGACCCCTATGATATAGCGAGTTGAAACTTGAAATCGAACATTAACTAACATGATTTAAGCTAGCGCGGCTAGGGTATTGTATATACTCATTGCAAATTCAAATTTTTAAGTGCACATTTGTTGCACAGCACTGTTTTTTTTGTGTTTTTTATTGTGTTTTCGCACACTTTTTTTTAAAAAAACACACAAAATTTTAAAAAAACACACCAAAAAGCACACTCACATTTTCACCTGAAGGAGCGAATTTTTATTAATTTTAAGCCTAATTTTTAAGTTTTTCCAAAAAATTTTGCGCCTTCGGCGCAAGTATTCACTATGTATCTATGTTTTTACTTCTGTTTGTTTTCGTCTAGGCATTAGTTTTCGTGTAGCCTTCATTATTCTAAGCAACGGTGTCATTAGGGACTGTATAAGCAAATTATTCTATGAAATTACGTTTCCAAATTCTGCAAATGACTGGAATAAAATAAACTGTCGAAAAGTAAAAGGATTGAAGGATTTCAGACCAAAATTGTCACAATTTTCAAAAAATTCTGAACGTCGGGGGGGCGCCGCCCCCCGACCCCCCATTGTAGCGCAAAAAAGACGTCATCAATGCAAATATTTAACGTTCAGAACATTGAAATATCGTTTATGAAGACTGAGCATGCAATATATGCTTTGTACTTCTTCTGTAAAACGCGAAAAATGCTAAATATAGTTTAAAATGCTGTAAAAACCGTTAAAAACGTGTTAAAACTGCGAAAAGCGAATTTCAGGAAAAACACAGATTTTTTAAAAAAACACACATTTTCTTAAAAAAACACACTAAAAAGCACAGGTAAAATTTTGAAAAAAATCCTGTTGCACAGGACTGTTGCCGGAATAATATTGGAAAAACCTATGATCGTCCCATTACCAGGCAATCATTATTTGCGGTTTCCGGCAATATTTTTAGATTTTGGTTTATAAACGTTACTTTTTATACACGTATATCTATATCTACATATTAGGGATCGACCGGAATTCCGGTTCCGGTACTTTTTGGTTCCGGTTCCGGTTTTTGAAAACGTATATACCGGAACCGGAACCAATTTTAGCGTATTATCAAAAGTGAAATTTTATCAAAATTTTCAAAAATTTTGTAAAATTTCTTTTAACATATTGAAAAAATTGCGAATCTCTGGTAAGCAGAATATTATTTTCTCAAAAATTTTCGCCTGCGACGCTATTGCATTATATACTCAACTTAGAATGTTTTGATTTATTAATAATGATCGATCGTTAACTTATTATTTAATTACGTATATGATCAAAATATTACGCACTTATATATAATTTAGAAATTCAAAATAGAGCACAAGCCCGCCGATTCGATTGCTATTATCTTTTTGATAGATACTTTAAAATTATTAATTTTGCTAAATTGGAATATATTGAAGCTTTGGCGTAGACCTATGCTATTTCAAAGATTAGTGCAATGTTGCATAATTCCTATGTCAGTTTTAGCTCAACTATTGTTTAAATAGCAGGCAATAAGCTTTTTGCTGTTTGTTTTGTATATAAATATAGTGCAGAGTGCAACAAAAATATTAAAATTATGGATGGGATAGAAGGGTTTTTAATTATTTTGAAGAAATGTCATTATATATATAAATTTGAAAATGCAGATGAAACTAGCCAAAAAAGAGAAATGCCGCTAGAAGAAATTAAGTTTAATTCAATTTTTTTGAAACTTGTGAAAAATACTTTATTGTTCTTATATGTTTAATGGTAAAAAGTTATATATTGCTATCAGCGACAAAAGATCTGCAGAAAAGTGCCAAGATTTACCTTTAACTCAGAAAACTCTAATAATACGTAAAGTAATTATTTAGTTATTATATAATTACAAGTTAGGGCCACCCAAAATTTAAAGGTTCCAAACAAGTCCAATTTTCGAAGCTGATGCTATCTAAATTCATAGCCAGATACAGCCAAATCTTATAGTAATTACGGGAACAGTAATTTTCAGAAGTTATTTTAATTTATCTATTGACTACAAAGAGAATAAAAGCTCGTTATATTCGCGACAATTTTTGTATATTTTGTGTTTTGAAAATGCTGAAACTTTTCTTGGAGCTCTAGTAAAGTCGTATATAATTTCTAATTATGACTAGAAATTGTCAGGTAACTCAGATAAAAACTAAACCTGTTTCTGGCTTATTTTGCCGAAAGCTCGCTCGCAGGCATTTCGTGGAATCAATTTCTACCAATTTATTTCAATTAATTTAATATTCAGTTTAACTAAGAAATTAATTTTATTTGCCTGCCAGTAAATTTCCTTTAGGAGTCAAATTGCATTCAATTAAGTCATTCATCGAAATTCGATGTAATAAAGTAGATAAAATAAAACCTTTTGTGTCGAGCATGTGCTCGAATACTCATAAACATATATAGACAATATGTTCATAATTTATTCATACCGTGTATATATAATTAATGTTTTAAATTTATAGAGATTATATAAAGTTTAACTATACGTATAATAAGACAAAATTCTCTTAATAAATTGCAAGTTGGTGCATTGAATTCGTGCATGCAATGCATGCAATTCGTGCATTGAAATATATAATATAGAAAATATTATTTTAGAAAGCCATTACAATGTTGTAGTAGCTACAAAAAAGCGAAAAATCGTGAAAAAATTGTCCAAAACGTCAGAAAAAATTTTCGATTTTTGTAGTGTTAAAGGGCTGGTTCCGGTTCCGGTTCCGGTTTTTTAAAACCAGTTCCGGTTCCGGTTTTTTAAAACCAGTTCCGGTTCCGGTTTTTTGGAGTTCCGGTCGATCCCTACGTACATGTGCCCAAGTCCAAAATAAGGTCAATAATGAGTCAAAATCCCCATAATACAGTAAAAAACGTGTATTTCTCGCAATGATAAACACTTTAAGCCAAAAATTTGGACATTTTTGAAAATTTTTGCTAAGTATACTCTAAAAATATCATATTTTTAGCCGTTTAGCCTAGTTGGGCGGCGTCCCCCTCCACAAAAAAAGTTTCTGGGGGGGGGGCTAACCCTCCAACCCCCCGTTTGCTTTGGGGTCGGGGGGGGGTTGGGTGGGGGGTTTTTCCCCCCCAAAATTTTCGACACCCCCCAGATTTTTTTTACTTACCCTCCCCAGTTTTTTTTACTTTTGGCTATCCCCCCAACGATTTTTGGACCTAAAAAGTTAGCTAATTTTGGCCGAAAAATGGTCATTTTTTGAAAAATTTTCCAAAATGTTGATCTCAAATCGCTTTAAAATGGTGCAAAAACGCCTAAAACGTTAAAAACAAGCCTTATTTTGATGAAAAAAGGGCGAAATTACAGAAAATTTTGCATTTTTTGGCCATTTTTCAAAATTTCTGAGGACCGAATTTTGTGGGGGGGTTGGGGTGGGGGGGGTACCCCAATCACAGTTCGGAGGTGGCCAAGAATCCAGACCCAAAGCAGTTCCAGGGAAACTATGCATGCCCCCAATTTACACCTATGTGCATCAGCATCATAGGTGTAACGGGGATTTGGGTTGGGGGGGCCCCCTCCCCCCAAAATTTGGGGGCGGGCCCCCTTTTTAGACCTCCCCCAAACCCCCCCCAAGACCCCCCCAAACCTCCCCCAAAAATTTTTTCCTATTTTTATGCCAAAAATCGCATTTTCAGCCATTGCTAATGCGAAAAAACATCCAACCATTAACGAATTTTACCATTAGACAGGGGTTTTAAACTCGAAATCTTGGCTGCCAACATGTTTCTAACTAACTAATATTGAGTCTGAAAGTCCATAAAACTATTGAAACCGTGTATTTCACGCACTAATGAACACTTTAAGCCAAAAATTTGAACATTTGAACATTTGAAACATTTGAAACATTTGAAAAATTTTGCAAAATTTACCCTAAAAATACCCGATTTTTGGCCAATTTTTCGCGCCTTCGGCGCGACTACCCCCCCCCCCTCCCCCAGTTGGGGGGGGGGGGCGGGGGCACCCAAAAATTTTTGGGGGTGGTTTGCAAAAATGGCTGGGGGGGGGTTACCCCCCCCAAACCTCCCCCCAATTACACCTATGATCAGCATCTGTTAGGTATAATCATAGGTGTACCTTGAGAAATCGTTGGGGGAGGGGGTAGCCGAAATTAGGGTGGGAGGGGTCCGCAGGATTGAGGTGGGGTGGGGTCCGGAAAAATCGAATCTGGGGGGGGGGTAAAAATTTTTCGGTAAAAAATTTAGAAAAAATTCGCGAATTCGCTGAAAAAACGTTATTTCCAACTAAAAATCAACAATATTTCTTCATTTTTGCTCATTTAGTCAAAAAACTTGGATTTTTTGGCAAAAAATTCGAATTTTTGCAAAAAATTTCGAATTTTTACTAATTTTGAGGCAAAATTTTCAAAATTTTGAGGGTGGGGTCTGGAAAATTTGGGTGGGTGGGGTCTGGGATTTGGCCATTTGGGGGTGGGGTCTGCCTCCAAAATTTCGAGGGTGGGGTCGGCACTTTTCCATTTGGGGGGAGGGGTCCCCCCTCCCCCACCCCCCCCAGGTACACCTATGGGTATAATATCATCGTATAGCACCCTTATCAGCTAAATGAGCCAACGCCAAGCTATGAAGTCCAATCCTATGAACATTTGGCACTAGGACAGTTTACGGCAATAATTTACATACATCATTTTGGCCCACCCGAATGCGTGACCAAATGATTGATTAGTGTCAGTCGTTGCCACGTTTGATGGCGTTTGTTCCACTATAAAGTTTCGTTTGTTCAGGGCTAAAAGAAATTTTTAAAACACTATACCTACAAGCCAACTTCATGCAAGCCCCCAATTTAATGTTTTAAAAAGCTATTCATGTCATTAAAAAAGCCGACGTTTGGTCACATATAATTTTCGTTTAGTCACAGATATTTCTGAAGGAAGCGCGAGACATTTATTTTTAAATATAAATATTTTTCTTCAGAAAATGGGTTCATAGACACGATTTGATTGGGGCGGGTATGCCAGGTGGAGAGGAGGGGAGGACATATTGGACTATAGGTGTAATTGGGGGGAGGTTTGGGGGGTAACCCCCCCCTCCCCCCCCCCCCAGCCATTTTTACAGACCACCCCCAAAAATTTTTGGGGGCCCCCGGCCCCCCCAACTGGGAGGGGGGCGCGGAAAATGGGCCAAAAATTGGGTATTTTTAGGGTAAATTTTGCAAAATTTTTCAAAATGTCCAAATTTTTGGCTTAAAGTGTTCATTATTGCGTGAAATACACGTTTTCTAAATAAAAGTTTTATGGACTTTCTGACTCAATATTGACCCTATTTTGGAGTTAGAAACATGCTGGCAGTCAAGTTTTCGAGTTTAAAGGCCCTGTCTAATGTTAAAATTATTAAAAATTAAAAAATGGTTGGATGTTTTTAGGCATTAGCAATGGCTGAAAATGCGATTTTTGGCATAAAAATTGAAACTTTTTTGGGGGGAGGTTTGGGAGGGGTCTTGGGGGTGGGGTTTGGGGGAGGTCTAAAAAGGGGGCCCCAAAATTGGGGGAGGGGGGCCTCCCCCAGCCCAAATCCCCGTTACACCTATGTATCGGACATCTGTAGGTGCATTGTGCACAGTGGCGGATCCAGGGGGGGGGCCGGGCCCCCCCGTTGCGAGTTGGGCCCCCTCCTTTGACATTCCGGGCCCCCCCCCCCCTAGAAAAATTTTTCAGCTGTTTATATGCATATTTTGAGTAAAAATAGGCATAATTTTAATAAATTTCACAAATTTTTTAAAAAATTTCGCCTGCGGCGCACTTATACTTCTGTGCTGCTTTATTACGTATATATATATACGTACGTAGTTCTGTGCCAGAACTTCTGTCTCTTAGTGTCTCTTCTATTTTGTTTCCTTTCCTGTTTTGTAAGTATATAAATGGGAAATGCATGCAGGATTTATAGTTGGCAGCTTCTGAAAGTGCTCTAGAATAAATTGAAATGAAAAATTCTGAAAAGCATCCAATTCCCGTTTTGGTTTTCCACTGATCGATTATACAACTCAAAAACTCATCTCATCTTAAGTCTTAACTAATCTTTTATTCTTTTTAAACATTTGAATTGCTGAATTTTCCACGATTTCAAAAAATTCTTCAACTTCTGGGGGGCTCCGTCCATAGGTGTAACGGAGATTTGGGGTGGGGGAGGCGCCCCCCCCACATTTTCTGGGGGGGGCCCCCTCTGGCGACCCCCCCCCCCAACCCCCCCAGGACCCCCCCCAACCCTCCCCCAAAAAAATTTTTCATTTTTTATGCCAAAAATCGCATTTTCAGCCGTTTCTAATGATAAAAAACATCTAACCATAAAGTAATTTTAACATTAGACAGTGGTTTTAAACTCAAAAACTTGATTGCCAACATGTTTCCAAGTCCAAAATAAGGACAATATTGAGTCATAAGATCCATAATACAGTTAAAAACGTGTATTTCTCATAATAATAAACAGTTTAAGCCAAAAATTTGGACATTTTTGGAAATTTTTTCAAAATTTACCCTAAAAATACCCAATTTTAGGCCATTTTTCGCGCCTTCGGCGTGACTACCCCCCCCCCCAAGTTGGGGGGGGGACGTCCCCCCCCAAAAAGTTTTGGGGGAGGGTTGAAAAAAGGCTTGGGGGGGCTACCCCCCCCCAACCCCCCCCCCACCTTACACCTATGGCTCCGTCCCCCAGACCCCTCGTTTTGCACATTACCTTTCGTGCCCTTGTGACTTGTCCTCTTTATTGTCACCATTCCTCGTATATATATATATACTATATATTTTACTGCAAGTTTTTCATTGCGTAAGTTACTGTATGTACATATATATATATATATATATATATCTCCATTTTATTTATTTAATCTTTTCAAAAGTTTGCATGACGGATTTTTTTCCAATTTCAAAAAATTCTTCAACTTCTGGGGGGCTCTACCCCCCAGACCCCCCGTGTACTTGTGTAAATTCTCCATGCTTTGGTTCACTCACGGGATATAGTTGTTTTCAAATTGGCAAAATTCAAAGTGATCTACCCTTTCCATACACAATTTTTAATTTTCTTGTAATAATATTTTGTTCCTGGAAAAAGAAATTGTTACCCCCCCACTCCCGGAAAAATTTGGTTACCCCCCCCCCTGGAAAAATTTTTCAGCGGGCCCCCCCTTTTCAAAATCCTGGATCCGCCACTGTGCACTAGCGTAGCCAGAAAAAATTTCGGGGGGGGGGGAATGCAAAATTTTTTCGGGGGGTCTGGTGGGCGGAGAACCCCAGAAGCTGAGATTTTTCTATTTCGTGACCTTCGTGGAATTTTTACAGAGCATTCGTTGAAATTACAATAATTTTTATGGCGCAGTGCGTGTTCATGCACCCTAATGAATTAATGATGCAGAAGGTGGTCAAAGTAAATACCAAGTAGAGTAAATGGTACTCATTTTCAAGCGCGAAACACGTATACATGTATATTATAACTGTACAATACACTTATTTCGCGCCGAAAGCGCGAAAATTTTTTGAACAATGGGCGTTTTACACATGGCAGGAAAACATTCCTGGAGGGCAGCACAATTTCTGGGGGGGGTTCCCCATTCCCCCCCTCCCTGGCTACGCGCCTGTGTAGGTGTAAAGTATATATGTAAGGTGCGGGGGTAGCAGTCCCAATTCATTTTTCACGCCCCCCAATTTTAATTGATTTGACATTGTTTTTAAATTGATAAATCGAAAACTTGATTGCCAACATGTTTCCAAGTCCAAAATTAGGTCAATAATGAGTCAGAAAGCCCATAATACAGTTAAAAACGTGTATTTCTCATAATAATAAACAGTTTAAGCCAAAAATTTGGACATTTTTGGAAATTTTTTCAAAATTTACCCTAAAAATACCCAATTTAGGCCATTTTTCGCGCCTTCGGCGCGACTACCCCCCCCCCCAAGTTGGGGGGGGACGTCCCCCCACAAAAAGTTTTGGGGGAGGGTTGAAAAAAGGCTTGGGGGGGGGGGCTACCCCCCCCAACCCCCCCCCCACCTTACACCTATGGCTCCGTCCCCCAGACCCCTCGTTTTGCACATTACCTTTCGTGCCCTTGTGACTTGTCCTCTTTATTGTCACCATTCCTCGTATATATATATATATATACTATATATTTTACTGCAAGTTTTTCATTGCGTAAGTTACTGTATGTACATATATATATATATATATATATCTCCATTTTATTTATTTAATCTTTTCAAAAGTTTGCATGACGGATTTTTTTCCAATTTCAAAAAATTCTTCAACTTCTGGGGGGCTCTACCCCCCAGACCCCCCGTGTACTTGTGTAAATTCTCCATGCTTTGGTTCACTCACGGGATATAGTTGTTTTCCAATTGGCAAAATTCAAAGTGATCTACCCTTTCCATACACAATTTTTAATTTTCTTGTAATAATATTTTGTTCCTGGAAAAAGAAATTGTAACGTACCCCCCTCCCGGAAAAATTTGGTTACCCCCCCCCCCGGAAATTTTCTGGCTACGCTTAGTGCACGGTGGCGGATCCAGGATTTTTGAAAGGCCCGCTGAAAATTTTTCGGGGGGGGGTAGCAAATTTTTCCGGGGTGGGGGGGGGTAGCGAAATTCTTTTTTGAGAGAACAAAATATTATTACAAGAAAATTAAAAATTGTGTATGGAAAAGTGGTGCACTTTTTAATTTGCAAATTGGAAACAACTATATCCGTGGAGGTGAAGACAAAGCATGGAGAAATTTACACAAGTACGAAGTCTGGGGAGTAGAGTTTGAAGTTGGAAAATTTTTGAAATTGAAAAAAAAATCCGTCATGCAAAACTTTTTGAAAAATTAAATAAATAAGTGGAGATATATATATATATGTATATATATACATACAGTAACTTACGCAATGAAAAACTTACGGTAAAAATATATAGTATATATATATATATATACGAGGAATGGTGACAACAAGAGGACAAAGTCTGAGGCACCGAAGACGGTAATGCACAAAACGAAAAGTCACAGGGGGCGGAGCACAGATGCAAGGCGGGGGGGGACAGGGGGGGGTGGCCCCCCCCCCCCAAACCTTTTTTCCAACCCTCCCCCAAAACTTTTTTAGGGGGGGGGTCCCCCAACTGGGGGGGGGGGGGGGGGGGGGCTCAATCGCGCCGAGGCGCGGCTGGCCTAAATTGGGTATTTTTAGGGTAAATTTTGAAAAATTTCAAAATGTCCCAGATACGGCAAACATTTGAAAATTATGAGAGAATACGTTTTCTTGTATTATAAAACTTTCCGACAAAATTGTGACTAATTTTGGACTTTAAACATGTTGGTAATCAAGTTTTCGATTTATCAATTTAAAAACAATGTCAAATCAATTGAAATATTCGTGAAAAATGAGTTGGGACCTCAGCTGCCCCCGCCTTACATACCAACCTTATACGCCTACACGGGAGCACAACCGGGGAGGGGGAGTGGGGAACCCCAAAAAGAAATTGTGCTGCCACTTCGAAAATTCTTTTGCCCTCGTAATAATAGGCGCCCGTTGTTGGGAATTTTCGCGCTTCGGCGCGAAACTAAGTGTATTGTACGGTTCATAGATATACGTGGCCTGCGTGTTTCTGCGCTTGAAAAATGAGTACCATTTGCTACTTGGTATTTACTTTTTGACCGCTACATTTTCTTACCGTTAATTCTCAGCCAGAATTCCGTAAATTTTTTTCTTCCATACTATTGTAATTTCAACCCGAGTGCTCCCGTAAAAATTTCACGAAAGTCGCAGGGCATAGAGGCATCTCGGCTTCTGGGGTTCTCCGCCCCCCAAAGAAAAATATTGCATTATCCCAACATTCCGAAATTTTCTGAAAACGACCGCTAGTGCACAGTAGTGGATCCAGGATTTTGAGATTTTTTTTTTTTCCCACGAAAAATTTTTCGGGGGGGGGGGATGACCAAATTTTTCCGGGAAGAGGGGGGGGTAACAATTTCTTTTTCCAAAAATTTAAAAATATTATTTTGAGAAAATAAACATTGCCGTGAAAGATTGGATCACTTTTTGAATTTTGTAAATTGGAAAACAAACTTTAAAATGCGAGAGTAGTTGTAGCGCGGAGAATTTTTTTGAAATTTTTGGGGGGTGGGGGGGGTGGGGGGCCCCCGCCGCCGAAGAAATTGGAAATTGGTGGAAATGATTTGAAATCTGTCAACGAGAGTAAATAAATATTCAGATGGTATATTTACATAAACATCTGTATATCTGCATACAGTATTATTGGTGAAAAACTTTTGCAGTAAAAAATATATAGTATATATATATATGCACGAGGGATGGTGACAATAAAGAGGACAAGTCACAGAGCACGAAAGGTAATGTGCAAAACGAAGAGTCTAAAGACAGAGCCATAGGTAAGGTGGGGGGACAAGGGGTAGCCCCCCCAAACTTTTTTCAACCCTCCCCCAAAACTTTTTTTTTGAAATCCCCCCCCTCAAGGAGGGGGGGGGGGGTAGTCACGCCGAGAGCGCGAGAATGGCCTAAAATTGGGTATTTTAGGGTAAATTTTGAAAAATTTTCAGAAATGTCCAAATTTTTGGCTTAAACTTTTTTTGGGTATGAGAAATACACGTTTTTAACTGTATTATGAATAGTATGACTCAATATTGTCCTTATTTTTGGACTTGGAAACATGTTGGCAATCAAGTTTTTGAGTTTAAAACCACTGTCTAATGTTAAAATTACTTTATGGGTTAGATGTTTTTTATCATTAGAAACTGCTGAAAATGCGATTTTTGGCATAAAAATTTGGGGGGGGGGTTGGGGGGTCCTGGGGGGTTGGGGGGTCTCCAGAGGGGCCCCCCCAAAAAAAGTTGGGGGGTAGCCCCCCACCCCAAATCGCCGTTACACCTATGGACGGAGCCCCCCAGAAGTTGAAGAATTTTTTGAAATCGTGGAAAATTCAACCGGCAATTCAAATGTTTAAAAAAGATAAAAGATTAGTTAAGACTTAGAATGAGATGAGTTTTTTTTGGATTTGTATAATCGATCAGTGGAAAACCAAAACGGGGGTGCTGGATCACTTTTCAAGGAATTTTTCATTTCAATTTATTCTAGAGCACTTTCAGAAGCTGCCAACTATAAATCCTGCATGCATTTCCCATTTATATACTTACAAAACTGGGAAGAAAACAAAATAGAAGGGGCACTAAGAGACAGAAGTTCTGGCACAGAACTACGTACGTACCTATATATATACGTAATAAAGCAGCCACAGAATTATGAATGCGCCGCAGGCGAAATTTTTTTAAAAAATTTGTAAGGAAATTTATTAAAATTATACACTATTTTTACTCAAAATATGCATATAAACAGCTGAAAAATTTTTCTAGGGGGTTTTTTTTACGGAATGTCAAAGGAGGGGGCCCAAATCTCTCAGAGGGGGTCTGGCCCCCTGCCAGAGATCCGCCACTGTGCACAATGCACCTACAGATGTCCGATACATAGGTGTAACGGGGTGTTGGGCTGGGGAGGCCCCCCTCCCCAATTTTGGGGCCCTTTTTAGACCTCCCCCAAACCCCACCCCCAAGACCCCTCCCAAACCTCCCCCCAAAAAAGTTTCAATTTTTATGCAAGAAAATCGCATTTTCAGCCATTGATAATGCCAAAAAACATCCAACCATTTTTTAATTTTTAATAATTTTTGCCATTAGACGGGGCCTTTAAACTCGAAAACTTGACTGATAGCATGTTTCTAACTCCAAAAATAGAGGTCAATATTGAGTCAGAAAGTCCGCAAAACTTTTATTTAGAAAACGTGTATTTCACGCAATAATATGAACACTTTGAGCCAAAAATTTAGACATTTTGAAAAATTTTGCAAAAT